>JAQGAK010000015.1:0-267533 GCA_034696945.1 Lipothrix lubbocki | reverse complement strand
CTTTAGGCTGCCCTTATAATTAAAACGTTTTTGACAAATGTCACACTGGTTCTTCAAACCATCATGTTCCGACAATTTATGTTGCTTTAACGTATTTATTGCGGTGTACTCTTTTACACATAAGTCGCACTTGAAGCGAACACCACCGTGCACAACTGATTTGTGTTGCTTTAAACATTGTGTTGAAGAGAATTCTTTCACACACAATTCACACTTATACCGAAAACCGTTGTGTGCCGTTTGTTTATGTAGCTTCAAGGATTCCGACTGATTAAATTTCTTTAGACATATATCACACTCGTAGCGAAATCCTGAGTGCGCCGTTAATCGATGTTGGTTTGCATATTTCTTTGTCGTAAATCTCTTTTGACAGAGGTCACAGGCATAGCGAACTCCTTTGTGAATGATTAATTTGTGAACGTTTAAATTTCCTATTTGTGTGAATTTCCTTTGACATATGTCGCACTCTAAAGGGTTCAATTGGTGAGCAGTTTCTTTATGTCGTCTCAAATGACAGCGTTTGGGAAATTCTTGTTTGCAGATGTTGCAACTGTGGCACTCAGTGCGGTTTTCTTCGCTGTTTATTGTTTGTGCTTTTAAAGTTGGACCGTTTTTTTCAGATTTGTCAACGCATTTAACTTTGTTTAACGCCGGTGCACCTTTTTTTGAAATTATCCTGAGCGAGAATTTTTGTTTGCACACCCGTAACTTAGCGGTCGATCCACTAATTGCAGATAATTTGCACTTGTGTTCCACAAATTCAGACTTGTTTTTTTCATTTCTAAGTACATCAGACCTCGTGCATTTTGGGCGATCGTCTGCCGAAAGATGAGTAGTACAACTCCCGTTGAATATATGTTTTCGTAAATAATATTGACTGGAGAACGTGCGTAAGCAAGTATCGCATTTAAAACAAATTTTCTTTCTACTATTTTGTGTGGTTGTATTGCATTTGTGGCTTAAATCATGTTGGTCAAGGTGACTCAAGGCAACTACAGGAAGTTTGTGTTCCTTTGCATAGTGACTGCAGAGGTGTTTCAAGGAAGCACAATTGAAATGACATTGTTTACAAGATGTTGTAGCCGGGGCTGAAAGCGCTTTCACTGTTTTTGGTACTGTGATTTCAACTTCGACGTTTCCGGTTGACGTAATTGCAATATTTTGTGAAGACATAATGAAGCTTGCTCAATGTTTGGCTTCGTTGTCGCCGATGTCAAAATGCGCTTTAGCGTGATCATGTTTTTTACAAATTTCAACTTCATTGTTGAATATTTTTATTCCGTGTTGACTCCCCTGGCACTTTGTCTGCACTTTGTGCTCCTTATTAGTTGGCAGATGAGATATTGCGAGGGGACGTTGTACCGTAACTGACTTGTTGTATGCGGGTGAATAATTATTGTTATTACTATTACTAATCCCATAATGCTCTTGACATTTGTTCAGCGTTTGATTTCCAGAGATTGTCAGATGCTTTTTAAAATAGCGGAGCAGATGAAATTGTTTAGAGCAGACTTTGCACTGATAACGACAATCTTGATGTGAACGCTTTACAATTTGAAGAGCAACACGTTCTTCCGAGCTTATTTTTGGTGGTTGCTTTTGAATTCGATGGCTTCTATTTATATCAGTGTCCTCATTACAGTCCTCATTACCATCTTCATCCAGAATAATCAGCTCGGGATCAATTTTAATTTTCTCCAAAACCACAGGAAGAATTGATTGAGTTCTGCCTGCATCTTGTTGTTGGTGGAAGGAAGACGCATGTTTTTGCAGGACCTTGTCGGTTTCGAATTGCAAGGAGCAAAGGTTGCACTGATGTCGCATCTTTATATTTACGGCTGGAAAGTCCTAAATTCTTGTGCAGTTCCGTAATCTGCGAAGTATAAACATGCTTTCTATCAGTAAACGACAATGGAGTGAATTTTGTCTTTGAATTCGAGGTAGTTCACGTACATTATAATTTAATAACATATATTTGGGATCGGCTATATATATTGAATTGCTATTGGATCGTTTCTGACATTTTTCACTGGCCAGGACCCCGGCCGCTTCATTTTAATTTTCTCCAAGACCTTTGTAATAATTCGCTGAACTCCATTTTCATCTAGCTTTTGGAGGAATGAGGTCACGTTCTTTTCCAAGCTTTTCTTGGTTTTAAATGCCAAGGAACGGAAGTTGAACGGGTGTCGCATGTTGTCAAATTGTCGTAAATATCTGCAAGGACCAGAACATTTTGAGCAATTAAGCGTTATGGCTTATCAAAGGCTTTATTACCATATTAAACTTGTTTCTAAAATAACATGTCGTCTATACGTGTAATATAACTTAATGTAAAGGTAAATTAACAATGCGTACGGAAATGCTTTAAAAATCATAAGTTGTCAGAAAAATTTGGTAAGAATTTAAAAATCAACAAGAACCCATAATCTTGTTATGCCGACTCATAGAACTACACTTTTTAAAAAGTCTATATTTTACCAAAGTGCTAAAGTTTGGAACAACATACCTATGGAAGCTAAAACAACTCTTATTATGTCTGAATTTAAGTCCATAATTACTGAATGGCTAATTAATCAAAGAATGGTTAATTAATCATAGATAATATTCAATCATAGATAAATATAATAGGCTTGTTATAGTTTATAACATCTAGTAGCTACAGAATAGAAATACTATACACTTAATAGATATATTGTTTTGTTAATTATATTATTATATAGATTGTATAATTATTATTATATATAACACAAGTCACAACTGCAACCTCACTTTATTACATTATTAATATATAAATAATTTTACCTACCTAGTGAAAACAATATTGGCTAATATACTTCTAAATTCTGGGTATTTGTAATTATTAACACATGTTACTCGGGGGAGACCAGTCATTTTTGTACTGATCGAGAAATAACATGTATAAAATAAAGTGATTGAATGTCTAGCAGACCAATTTGAAGACAACACGCAAGGGAAATATAATTGGTTATTACAGCTAAAGAAAGTGCTTGGAAAGTGTGCTGATAAAAAATTATGGGATTATGTTAAAATTAGAAACACAGTTGAACTATATTCAATAATACCTGAAATAATGGGAAAATATAAAATTAATCATATAAATTCAGACGTAAATAAGATGCAAACCTCAAGCAGACTTCCACATTACAAATTTATAAAACAAAAAGTGTTAGCAGAAAAATATTTCGATGATAATGTTAAGATTACAGTAGCATATGTAAGAACTAGAATAAGGTTGAACTCAGAATCTATCCACATTGGGAACAAAAAACTAAATCTGACAAAAAAGTGCACGTTATGCGATGAAACACATCCTGGAACTTGGGAACACTACATAATACACTGTAAACAACTATCGGACCACAGAAATAAACTCTTCCAAACAGAAACAGAAGATAATATAGAAAGCTTAAAAAATCTATGGTTTAATATGATCACACAAAACCATGCTGAAAATTGTAATCGCATGTATGATTTTTCAGAGACATTATTATTCAGTTATAGAAATACATTGTAATCAAATAATATGAAATTGTAAATGATGCCTAATTGAAATGTAATTACTAAAATATTGAAGGGGCTCTGCCCAAATCAATAAAACCATACATACATACATACATACATAATATTCCATAATTAATTGCTATTAGTCTAATCGGCTCAAAGCTGGAAGATCGCAAATAATGCGATACAAGTAATAAATCATAGCAGAGTAGTCCCACCTAGGTGAACTGTGAATTATACTAGACGTCACAAAGCCGAAAAAATGAAATTTTATAATCGCAAAAACGCAAATTATGCAAAAGGGGGACAATCCCGCGTTTGGTTTCGAAGTGTTTTTGAAAGTTTCTTGCATAAAAACGTAAGTTTTAACCTGAAATATAAACCTCAAAAAATGGGGAAAACGTAGAATAAACTCAGTCAATATTACTAACATGTTGATCAAAAGCGCAAAATATAATCACAACAAAAGTAGAGAGAAATTGTTGATAAAACGCACGAATTGGTCCAAAAATAAAGAATAAAAATGGGCTTGATTCAGGAAGGGATAAATACATGTGGGTAGGTACTTGTCGATTGCGGTAGGCATTCGAAGTTGATGTGAAATATTAAAGAAATTTTCACCTCATAAGAAAGGGCGTATCGGACAGTGCCTAATGGAAGACAAAAATTTCAAAAGTTGCACCGTGAAGTGGCAGGTGCCACCTAAACCTCAAAAATGGTCAATTTTCCCCTTGCTGTCCCAAACAGGTGGGTAGAGCTAGACATGATATTCACAGCCCATCCTACAGCAAGAGTAAGGGTACAACAGGGTGCGAAGGATAAAAGTCATAAAAACAATGGGATATTTCAGCCCGGCCATTCTTCCCGGTCTGTAGTATTGCGTGTAAAATATTGAATCTACTTATAGACATGGAGAATAAATATAACTTGAACCCAATATTACTTGGTAATATAATATATTTACTTTACATGCATGTCTTTACCGGTCGAATTTTGCAACAGGGTGCACTTAATTTGGGGATTAGTAACTGGTCAGCTTATCATTTGGACCAAATTCAAATAGTAGTGGGAAACCGGGAGGATATAAGTATAATTATGGAATTGGTAGTGTGGAAGTGGTTGTAGACTAGCTTTAAGCCCGTGTTCTGCGCGAGAAATTTTGGTTGTTGCGGTTTACGGTTGTTAAGTGGTAAAGGTACATATTCAAACCGTAGCACCATTTGAGAACGTAGACAAAGGTTTAGAATAATTAGACTATTAGATTAGACATAGACAGACCGAATTATAATTTTAATATCAACAAATATTTTTTGGCCCAAAATAGTTTCTGTTCAAAGTTCTATATGCTATTAACTATTAACAACTGATATCATTTTCATATACAGGATTTAGTTACTGATGGAATTATTACCTCTGAAGAATTTTGGGATGTTCATGCACCCCAGTATGTGACGAATAAGAAAACTACACAAAGTCAAGATGTTGGAGTTGAATCCGGATTTCTTGTAAGCTTTTCTAGTTGCTGTATTTACTGTACTGTGTTCCGTAGATGTTTCTGTCTAGGTCTAGACTTTGGTGTTGGTGAGAAGGAAATGTAATTTACTTATAATTCACCTATTCTAATGTAATATTCGTGATTTTAGTCCGGGATAAAACCCCAAACTGATGGCAACGGCCTTCGATACAATATAACCACCGATATCATCGAATCAATTTTCAAAACATATCCAGCCGTAAGGCGAAAACATGTGGAATGTGTCCCGGCTCAAATGACTGAAGCACAGTTCTGGACAAAATTTTTCCAGTCACATTACTTTCATCGCGACAGAGTGACTATGAACAAGGACATGTTTTCGGATTGTGCCAAGTCTGATGACAAGGAAATGCGAAGAGAGTTAGAGAGAGTCAAAGAGCTAAATAGTAATGTGCTCGCTGTTCTTGATGATCCAGATCAAAATTTTGATGGAGACGCCAATCCTCAGCCGAGCAAATCCCAACCTATTGCCACAGGTGTTCTTAAAACTATGATTAAAAGGTAGGAGTTTTCTTCTCTACACACTTGATTAAAGTAATAATTGCAATTCTGCCAAAGAAAATTACAATCAGTTATCATATTCACGGTAATGTAGGTTCAATCAGCAATCTATTATGGTACTGAAAGCTTGCGAGAGGGTTAATCCTGAAAAAGCACTAGAAAGAAACGGGCAAACTAATGGAATGGATAATGTTGATTCTGCCGTAATAGCGAGTCCTGCAAAAAAGGTAGTTGTTACGAATATTTTTAATTGTTTTTAATTCTAACGTCCATCAATATTAATTGTATTTTTCTTCCTGTGAAGTCCAAGTTAGATAGCGAGGAGTCGGAATTTATGGAATATGAGGACTTAGGCCACAATGCAACAGAAAGCTTTAAAAATCTGAATCTTTCGGAAGTAACAAGATATTTAAATGGTCCTGTTGGAGACTACCAGTCAGACCCTGTTACTCAGGAAGCACTTCTAAAAGGACTACAGACATTAAGAGCATACACGGAGCGATGGCCCATGAAGCCACAACTAATGGATGCTAGAACAGCTGGTCAAATTCTGTCCGAATTAAGCCCCGGTGGAGCATTAATGAAAGCGCAACACAGAGAGGGAATTGCACGTAAGTATTTTTTAAACTTTAAAGAAAGTTGTAGTTCATTGCAGAAAAATATAATTTTTAAATTATATCTCTATATCTATATTTTGACTCCTACAGAATCTCTTCCCGATGAAATCGAAACTGAAATGCGTAATTTGTACAAAGCATTGGGAGAGATCCTCCGACATTTCTGGACTTGTTTTCCACCAACCACTCCCACTCTCCAAGAGAAGCTCAAAAGGAATCACGACACGCTGAAGAAATTTGAGCAAGTTAAAATACAACAATTTAAAGAGCGACTTCTCCGGGATCATCTCAATTCCACGCCTTTATTAGCACATGTATCAGCTATGCTGTCTCAAGCAGATAGTAAATACCAGGCTTGGTATCAGCGTTCACAGAAATTAAAATGAGCAATATATATGGATGCCTTTTTTATAAATTCAGACTGACTTATTACGATATTGTATTGTCTGTCAGGTCTGTAATAGATGAGCTATTTAAGTTGGTCGATTTTGTTCACTATATTCACACACTATACTTACTTGTGACAATGTGACAATAGTTCTATTCACAAAGACTCAAAAAGTGTTAACAGTATATAGATAAGTATCAATCTACATATAATGGAAGAATTAATAAATTTTTTTAATGTGCAAAATATATTGCTAAAATGCTAATGAGTAATATTATTTGATTTTAAATATGCATCTTTGTCATTAAAAGTTCGTACACATGTTCAAAACCACACGCCGGTAAACAGCATTAATTATGTCTACGTGGGAAGTTTACTATTATTTCATATGGAAAGTTGCAAGAATTATTAATTATTTTTTAATTAATGAATAATGCAAGTGTGAGAGTGAGAGTTGAGACTGATAGTCCTGGCATAAAAACATTTTCATTTCTCCAAGTTATCCTTGTTGCCGCTCGAAATTCAACTTTTCCACAAAACGTGCAAAGTGGTTTGTTTTCCTTGCTGCTGTTGCAGTCTGCAGCAAAAACTTGTATCTCCATAAGAAATAATTTTAATAATTACCATTATTAACTAATTAGTTATTAGCGAATACTGTATTAATTAAAAAAAATCAAATCAGCATTTGCGCCAGTGTTTGCAAAATTAAAAATAAAGTAGATTAATTAAAAAGGTATTAACAGCTAAACTTGCCTGTGCTGAAAAAATGGAACTAAAAAAAGAAACGGAGAAGGACGTTATAGCTGAAGAACAGAAAATAATGGACGATGCCCTAAACGAAGCTGACGGGATTCTAAAGGGCCTTGATGACCTAGATTATGATGATATTGTTGATAAGGTTAGCAAATTTAAATTCTCGGGGGTCAATTGCAAGCATGCGACACTTCGTATAAAGCCCAAATTGGTGTCTGGTAATGGGTTGGACACATTCGGATTTTAATTTTACTAAATATGTGGTTCATAATTTATGATTCTTTTAGCTCACACCTCTGGACCGCGCTCGCTATGACCTTGCCATTCTATACTCAATAAATTCCTACTACTGGAGTAAGTCTTGAAATAAGCTTGTTAGTAGAATGAATTCATTTAATTTTGATTTTAATATAAGTAATTGACTACAGAGTAATTTAAGAAGTGCAGAAGGAATCTAATTAGTTCCTTCCCTTGTATCTGTCTTTTAGTGTACATTCGCAGCCTGGGCAAGGACACAAAGAGTCATCCGATTATGGAAGAAATGGCTAGAATTAAAAAGATCACCGATCGGATCAAAGAAATGACGGAGAAAACGAAGAAGAGAAGCTTAGTCGTTGATGCTAAGGCGGCGCATAGAATGGTAAAGCACGAACTGTGGCAGCCTCCCCCGAATAAGAAAATTAAGTTTACAGAGGAAGAAAATTGGGATAAGCCTTCAACTGACCAAGAACCTGGGTGCAGCAAAACTGCCAACTAGTTAAATATACTTTGGAATTTGTTTTCTATGATTTAATCACTTCGCTAGATGCAGACAGGAATACATTTCATTTCTTAATGAAATTTAATTTGAACCAGTACGATGAAATATTTTTATACTTACTGCTACAAGCTTGAACAGGTTTATAGATATTGAATTTAATAATGCAGTTCAATTTTTCAAGAACAAAAAAAGGATTGGTGTAATGGATGGAATCCGTTTTTAAATGGAATTAAACTTTCGTTTCCTGAAATAAATGTCCGGTCATTACATTTTTTAGTACGTAATTTGGCTTTTTGTTTATTTAGTCTTTAAAAGCAGGTATGGTAAAAGAATGAAGACAGTTGGGAATAATGCAGTTGTTTATTTTAAGGCCTTTAAACTACATATGAAGATTTACAGGGTGGCGCAACTGAGTTCCATAAGATAATTAGATTTAATGAAATCCACATCTATTGCCATATTTTAATTGTAATGACAATACCAGTATTGAAATTTTAGAAAGGAACTCGTGGACATTGCCGATACAGCAAATCATGTTGGTGGTACCCTGGTGGCTTCAAGCAAAATATCGTGGACCTATAAAGACAAGTCACAAATTATTGAAAAATTGTCCTCGTTGTTTGTGTACTTTGTGTATAATTACTGTTTTTCTACTTCTTGTATCTATTTCAACGAATATACTCTCTTACTTGAACATTGGCCGGTTGAGATAATGCATGCAAAACTGCGTTAGCAACATCAACTGCTTGAATACAAGGGACGGTTGAATACAACTCTTCTGATTTTTCTTCCCCGTAGTGCGCATAATGGAAGTGAGTTTTGGTCATACCGGGACTGATTGACTATAGTTTTTTTTAGATCATTAAAGTAATCACAAAATACATATTTATACGGAGATCATATTCGTAGGTTATACATACAATAGTACAATAAGTACTTAGCTCACCGAGACACGGATGTTCAACCCAGCATCATTGATTTCCTTTCTGAATCCTTCGGTGAGAGCAGTTACTGCGAATTTGCTGGCGGCGTAACAGTGCCTCACACTTTTTGTTTTGTGGCCCATCATACTGAAAAAAAAGCGTTCATAATTACAAGATAAATTATGATCCGTCAAGTTCAGCGAGCAGTACACATACGAGGAGATAATGAAATGTTTATAGTACCTATTAATATTTATGATGTGACCGTCATCCACTCCCCTTGACCTCATGGATTTTACTGATAGCTTTGTACACATCACCAGACCGATAAAATTTAGCTGGAATGAATAACGAGCACATTAATTTGTACATACCATAAAATCACCTTACGAATGAGTTGTAGAATAGCAGGTTGTAAGCACATCAAAAATATAAGTAAATAAACATTTAAAATCCACTATCCACTTACATCCAACATTGCCCTGATTTTTCCAGCGTCACTTTCTGAAAATATTAAGTACACACAATTAGATTATTTGTAGCATTTTCGTACTTTATGAAATGCATAAGTATAATTGAGCTTATTAAAATTATTTGCAAAAATGAAGCGAAGACCGGAATTATTGTTTTTATGATTTTTAATTTCTCCGGTTAGTGAAAGTCTCTACTTAAATAATAATAACACATACGTACCAAGTAGCGGTTCCACAACTGCTATTCCAGCATTATTAATGCAAATATCAACACCGCCGACTTTCTCTTCTATCCATTGAAACATTTTCTCAATTTCATCTTCTTTCCCCACATCGCATTTGTAGGATAGCAACTTGCCGGTATAATCCGATTGCGTGAGGTGTTTGGCATGAGCCTAGTTTAAAAAAAATATGCACAAATTAATTGGCAACCACATTTAGAAAACGTTTTAAGATCTTGAAAAACCAATGTATCTAAATTTCTAAATAATAAGGAACTTACGTCAATCGGATCCGGATTTCTTGCACAGCCCACGACAGTTAATCCATGCTTAACCAATGAATCTGCTATTGCTGCTCCTATTCCAATGCTAGCTCCAGTTACTAAAGCAACCCGATTTTGAAACCTTGTTATCCCTTGTAATGCCATTTTAATGTTCTCGGGAGTAATGTTAAATTATACGTATGTATAGCCTTTAATGTTAGGCAAAACTACCGAAAATTTTCACCGAGAAAGAAAGTTTTGGAAAACAAGGAAAAAGGTGATGTGAAAGCAGGTTGTAAAAAAGGATTTTTCTTCTGCACAGCCGGGAAGTATGTGTATGCCTTGAGGATACTGAATGGAAATCAAGTACATCCTCCAAATATATCTGCATCTGACTCGCTCAAAGCAGTCAAAATGATCAGCTGAAAGCTGAACGACAGCATTGGCTTTGCTACATATAGAGTCAAGGTCAGTAAAATAGCAAGTTACATATAATATTTTTAATTCATACTAAAAGTTACGTTTGTATAAATAATTTAGGGGATTTGAGACTTCACACACATGCTACTATATACACTCTTCTTGATATTGAGGAGGATGTGTATTCTTAACGCTGGTTAAGAACCATTCTTTTTCCGCCTTAAAATTCTTTAAGTACTAAGTATAAGTTAAGTATATACTCTATACACATCTCTCATAAATTTCTGTACTCACTCTCCTAATCTCAAAATTGATTAAACACGACCTGAAATACATAGGGAATCATTTTACTTTCATTACAAGAGTCACAGTTCCTTGGAATAACTCGTTGACATTTAAGACAAATCATATTTTTCATGTGATTATCTAAGCACTGCGGATACAAGTATACATATGTATAGCACTGCTGATTAAAGAGTCAACATTATATTTGAGATTAAACAGAGAGAACATAATCTGCGGAGATAGGGTTTATGGAAGAGAGCAACTTCAATGAAGTGCCAATGATGCATTTATTGCATTTAATGTAACTCGTATGTGTTACTAATGGTTTAATGCTCTATACTATCAATATCACAAATAATTTATAACATAAAAATCAGTATTGTATACAGCATTTAATTTTCTTTGTAGATAGAACAGATGTCAAATAAGTTTCACATATCTCTCTTATGCTCATACTGAACGCCACGTTTAATTGTTGGCTAATAGTAAATAATTACTTTTTAGTGACAAAGACTGATTAACTTTGTGGGTGTATACAAGTTATGTGAACAAAAATTACAACCCAACATTTATTTGAGGCAAAGAGTTTGGACAATATTCCATGTAGTTATTTCCGCTGAAGGGCATGTAGTGTTCATAATAATTTAATTATTAATAAATCAGAGTTTAAATTGTTAATTATTAGAAAGGCAAAGCTACTTGACAAGAAAGGATGGAGGACCACAGACCTGATTCGGTTTTTTCCACTTCGTCCCGTTTCACCAAATGTTTCATTTCATTTGCTGTCTACTATTGTAATTTTGTTTTGGTAAGTTCATTAAATCATATGAAATGAAGTTTTTATAAAAAATTAAAGTGCAAGATATAGAGAAAGTATCATGGAGGTCTTTATTAACTTTCCAGGGTACTTGTGTAACATTCTTAAGCCCCCTTGTGTTGGATTTCAGTTATAAATTCAATGCACCCGTGGACCAAGTGTCCAAAGTATTTACAATCATTCTGGTGTGCTACCTGACAAGTGCATTAGTGTGTAAGTAATTTAAATTATTATTATTGCTTGTAAAAGGAAGCTTTTGGTAAATTGATATGCTGAATAATTTTGACAAAAGCGAAATATATTTTTTTGACAAATTGTCTAATATAATTGTCTACTATTTTTGTAGACATATAGATAATTCGCCAAAAACTGTAAACTTAATAAATAGTAAAATTAAAATGTCCACTGAAAAATTAAAATTTGCACAAATTTATAGGTACCCTAATTTTCAAATGCGTAAGCAGACAATTAGTGGTTCTCTTCCTATTGACACTTGTGGCCACCTCATTCTTCACCATCCCTTATGCTACCAACCTGACGAACTTCTTTCTCTTCAGCAGTCTAATTGGACTAGGTGGTGGTGGCTATGACACGGCTCAAGTAGCTTGGATAATCGATATTTGGCGACATGAATCCCCGCCATGGATCTTAAGTCAACATTTTGCTTACTCCCTTGGAACTCTAGCTCCTCCATTACTTCTCGCACATTTTCTACCAAATGCTAACGAAACGGAAGGAACGAATGACACTATTATAGGTGTCCCACCACAACCGAAATCCGATATGCATGTCCCGTTTTTCATTGCCGGTGCTCTCTCAATCGTCTCCATCTTCGTAAACATGGCAATGTATTTCTACTTCAAGAACAGTCAAATCTCCGTGGATATCGACAACAATGTTGAAGCCGAAGAGCCTGTAGCAGGGACGTCTTCGCATGGAGACACGTCATCGGACAGCGGATCAACAATCTCGATACCTCAAGACTCAAAGAAGAGGAAGGCATGGTTGATTGGACTTGCATGCTGTGTAATTGGATTTTACTCCGCTCTCGAACTTTGCACTCAACAGTTTCTACCAACTTTCACTCATTTCTCGGAGCTGAAGCTGACACAGGTAGAGGGAGCTAGGGTTTTATTCGGTCTCCAATTGGGATTCTCAATAGGACGATTTGTTGGGATAATTCTGGTTTTAAAGATACCAGCACATTTTATCTTCGCTGGGAATTTAGTATTATTGCTGATCTCGAATACAATTTTATTCGCCTTGGCAGGCAATTCCTTGGCTTGGTTATGGGTGGGGAGTGTCATGATAGGTGTCGGGATGTCCACTGTTTACCCCTCGTTGTACGCCTTCATTGAGAAATATTTGTTCGTGACGGAAACGGTCGCCGGCATTATAACTATTGCTGGAGGCCTGGTGTCTTCCATCTATCCTGTGATTGTCGGTAATTCCGTGGAAACGAATCCAGAGATATTGACTTATGTCAATTATGTCAGTATTGCTGTATGCTCCGTCGCCTTTTCAATATTATTTTGGATTACGCATTGTAATAGTTCTAAACGGTATAAAAAACTGACTTAAAAGTTGAAAGACTTAATATATGAACGAATGTGATAAGTGTGGGAGTCATTGTTATATTCCTTTATGATATAATTGCTTGTGTATCTATAAGTTTATATGTATGTATGCTGGTTCATGCACCAAAATATTAATACTTTCGAAACAATGTATAATGACGTTGTACAAAAAATGCTATTTATTATGATACAAATAGTACACTAGTTAATTAGTTAAAGTTTCTTTAGTGATCATTTTAGAATTGCTTTAATGTTTCTATACAGGACGTGAATATATTACATATAGCTAGTATTACATCATTTTAATGAAAAAGAAAGTATAAAATTGTAAGACAATACACAGCGTACACGTGTTTAAAGTATCTATAAGTACCTAATCTACATTTATTTATTTACGTCTATCAGTCATCTTGTGTATTGTACATTTACAGTACAAATACGGGCTCGAAATAATACACTCCATCCATTATGTTATTATGTATCATTTTAAAATTATTGTTTAATCTACGTTTCCTACAAAAAAAAATTCATACTATTCAAACAATGTCAGGAGATTCTGTAATTGATTGTATACTATACTTGCCTGTAGCTACAAGCTATATGTTTGTAGAATAGGAAACTCTAAATTTTGTCAAATAATTAAATTTTTACGCTTGAAATAATGTTCCTATGTAAAAGTATAAAAAATGAAAATAGCGAATAAATTAAATACGGTGATATCATTACACTACATATGAAAGCATATCCTAAACTTGTTTGTGTATTCCAATGTCTTTCATAATCCTATACTAGTTTATTTTACCATCTTTGATCCTATACATACAGTAAATCCTGCACAGTTTTACAAAAATATTTTGATAGTTTCTTCCGGAGTAACTTCCTGTCGGCAAATCGGGCAAGAGTTGTTAGCACTCAGACATTGGTAGATGCAGTAGTGACAGAACAAATGACCACAAGGAGTAGCATGAATGTCTCCCCCTTTACTTCTGATGTAGTCAAAGTTCTGGAAGCAAATCAAACATTCTTTGTTCATATTAGCTCCATGGCTAGTTGCATTAGATTGAACCGCCGTTGGTGCGGTGTCTTCCTCAATTCTTCTGGGTGGGAGCGAAGGTGACCGGGAAGGTGTCTTGCGAGCGGGTGGACGGTTGAGGCGATTGGGTGATGGTGATGGAGTATTACTTTTCCCCGCCATAAAGCCCAAAAATCTTGGCGCAGCGTCTTCCGCAATCCCTCGGAGCGATGGTGACCTGGAGGGAGTATTGCGAGTGGGTGGATGACTCGGGCGATTAGGTGACGGACTAGTTTTTCCTGCGATGAAGCCCAAAAGTCCGCCAAATGCAACTCCTGCAACACCTAATGCAGTTGCAATGGCGGCGGCTTGGTTTCCCGCGTCACCCTTCCGAGCAGAGTTTGGCATATTTATTCTGTACTCTGCAAAAATATTTCACTTATTTATGGTCGGGCCTTCAATGTTAAACTTTTTTAATTGTAAAATCGCTTTCAGTTTTTATTTAAATAATGCGTATTTTATTAAAAACATAAGAGTAAACTTCTTTCCCTATACCTTTATAATAAGTTCCGGAAAATAATACTTCCTCTCTGTAATTTTGCTTCCAAGAATAAAATGCACAAGATTTTAATAATTCAATGCAATTTTAATGATTAATTAATTTTAAACTAAACTGCAATTTTGGTCAACGAAGTTATGCGGTAAATGTTATGAGTTGTGGGTTTGCACACCTGTTAGTAACAATTGCCTGAAAAAATTATTGACTGCTTGTAAGGAACAAAAGTTCTGATGGAAATATGCAAAAAGACATTGAAACTATGGAATCAACACACTTAAAATTCTCGGCATTGGCAACTTCATAAGCTTTGAGCATTAGATAATTTTTAGAATATGAAATGCAAAATGTGATTAATGCCTGCAGGCTTGTACTTGCCAAGTGTGGAAATAATTCAATTATGGAAGAGAAACAAATGAAGATGAAGATATGCAAATTCTGTGTGTATAAACAGAGTACGCAAGAATAAAATTAAATGTAATGGAAACAATTTTAACGTGGTCAATATTTTCAACTTTTTCATTTATTGGCATTTAAGAAAATCTGTGGGACAACTTGTTGAACTGAAACCGTGTCTGACATGGCATAATGTGTACAAAGGAGCTATTCTGCTTTTTTTCCAAATTATATCAGAATTAATAGTTCTTCCCAATACTGAATGAGCTACTTATATAGTGTATGTATTTACATTGTATTCGATACGTAATATGTCAATGTAGGATATATAAATGTATCAGACTATGACTGCTATCAAACATAATCATCACAAAAACGCTTCGGATATTTCGGCACAAAATTTCTATACAATCATATTAAATGTTTTTATAAATATAGGATCATTGAACTGCATTCCAAAACTTTAACCTTTACTCCTCCATAGAGGAGTGACTGATTAACGTTCTGAGATGGTGTCAAAAATTATCTCATCATTATACTTACATTTCCAATGAAAAAATCTGAGGTTCACAACAAAGAAATTCAAAATACAAACAACATTAGCAGTAGTATACTTGAACTTGAACAAAAAACGATTTTGTTTCTGTTTTGTCACCAAATACATACGTAACTAGTAATCATGGATATAATTATAATGTATTTTATATGTATTACGTACGCACATAACTCCTACATTTTTTCTATATGACTAATATGCATATCGTGAATTATACATAATTACATCATGTGTTTTTCTTTCTATTTAAAGCTAAATTACTACGCTTCGCTTACAATGTATAAGTGTAAATACACAACATTATACCACTTTTTAACATTATTAAAAAAGTTTCACACAATATTCTTTCATTTTTTTAAAGTAATTTCTTTTGTTGCCGTTCATATGTTTTAGTTTTTTTTAATCTTAATAATTATCATTGCTAACATGAACAGTATATACATATATATACTATAGTGATTGGATTTCGAAAGAAATATGTTCATTATCTCATTCAGCAATTTTTATACATGTATGTATATACATACATACATAATCATGATAGCAAAGATAACAATAATTTATCCATTACATACCGATACACACAATTATATAACCACCGCGCTCATATAAATAACTTCCACTATTTTTCATTCAAAATTTTAAAAAACTTTTTCGCTTTTCCGATCTCGACTTCTCTTTTATTTTTTTCTCTCGCTACATATTTTTATTTACCGCGATACGATACGTTTCGCTTATTCATTTAATTATATAATAAGAGATTTAATTACTACTTTATAGTATCATATATTTAATATTTCCAAGGTACTTCATTTTAAAGCCATCAGCAAAATTTTTTTAAAGTCTGAACGTGATCATCATAAACATCGTTTTTTTAAATCCTAATGTAATATAAGATTACTTCACGATATATTCCAGTACAGCAATATATATAGACTTACAGTACAATAATTTTTTTTCAAGTCCTATTAGGTAATTGTTCCACACGTTATGCATACTTCGCTTATACACTGCTATATAGAATAAACGACATGATTATTCTTTTACGATACAATAATATGACATATATTCCCATGCACTGAAAAGTTGCGCTGGCATTAGAGTCAACGCTATAGAGCATCATAATAATAGTTTGTTTACGAAAAAAATTAATAGGTTCGTACATACTTTATACTCAGTAAAAAAGTTTCGCCTCCTGTGAATTTCCTAATCACAAACATTGTTCACTCAATATAATTATGCACAAAAGTAAATAAGGTGATTACTACAAACATTGAAATTTTTATCTCGCTGTAATCATTCAAAATTATTTCAAATAACTATTAATACCAGTCAAGTTTTATTTTCTTGCGACAAAATACAAATAAGAAATATATTTCATCGCTGACAGTCAGTCTAAAATCCAGTTTTTTTGCAATAATAACAATTAAATTTCAGGAGGAACACCTTAATTTTTTTTAGAGCAAAACTAATTATATTTAATAACAGATGTTGGAAACAACGTTCCTAAATGTATTTTTAAATTACGAGTCAAATTAATTTGCCTATTAGGCTACAGTATTCAGTACTCCTCGAAAAATTTGCCTATTGTTTACCACGGAAGTATAACTAAATGTTATCGGAATGAAGTCTTTTAATATCAACTCCACAACAAAAACGATAAAAAAACAAGAGCGGTACAGTTGTGCAAGCTATGTATGTATATAGTCAATTCAGTACAAATATATGCCTACATCATTAATAAATTAATTACACTCAACAACGAATAACCAACAGTAAATGTTATTATCATGACAAAAGTAATAGTATAATAATAACGTATATAATCAGTCCAAGGGGAAATAATAATCGAAATTTTATATATTTCCAACAACGCAAGTATTACAGAAAAACATTTAAATTAAATTCTAACCAGTTCAAATGCTTCATTATAACAATAATAATAATTATGATAGCGGCGAATGGGTAAAAGTATAAACTTGAAAAACTTAATTCAGTCGCAATTAATTTAACTCCATTAATATTGAATTATTAGAACAAAGGTAATGCACGTAAGTATGCTATACCATAAATAAGATATCCTGGCTACATTTATATAACTAGATGTTATTATTTTGAATAGCGCATCGTGGTCAAAAACAGTCCCTTTTAGGCAAATGAAATCGAAATCATTAATATTAATTTAAACGGGTAAGTAGTTCAATCAGCGACATTGGGTAAATCATCCTTAATTATGCCCAATACACAACACACTAAACGTTTCCATGCAAGAACATAGACAGTTTACAAATACTGAATTAATTCAACAATGCATCTTTATCATTCATCTGAACATTACCATAAAACTCTACACATACTCCTACAATATTTCCTGATGATGAAATACCGTTCTCTCCAAATATGAAATTAAGGCGCGATTGTAAAAGAAAACACAAGCTCATGGTTATTATCAACAGTACGTCTAATAAATTAACTACACATTGAGTAATGTCAAACAATTACATACCCCGTAAAATCCTGTCTACTATTATATTAGGCCGCCGAGCCTTTGTATTTTGTACGAATTACATTACACGATGTCTCAAAATGATATCTAACTACTAAAAGTTTTTTTCACTAATCCCATCTTAATAAAAATTTTCACATTTTTAGCCTGCAAAAAAAGTGAATCTGTTGTTATTTAAATCTAAATCCTATAAATAAATAGGTGTGTGTACACATTATAACAAACGATACTTTGGTTCATTTTCGGCAATCTCGTGTGAAAATACTTGGTAAACAGACTATGCTTACCACGCAATAAACGAATACAAACTACAGATAATAATAATTGTTTTAAACCTTAAAACCTAACTTTAATTTCACCACACTAATTGCTTTCGTTTCAATAGTTCTTTATCATCATTGATATTGTAGATATACCCTGCTTTGAGCTTGAAAAATTAAAATACACATATAGTACATTGTTATTTTATATGCCCTTGTCGCAAACCAAGAAAACCCCAAATCACCTTGTTGATGCTATCTCAAAAAATATGCATACTACTACCCATATAAACAATAATTTGCTAATAATACTCACATCATTGCTCCAACAGGTTTACAGTGGAAACAGATATACATCCGATTATTATTAATTCAAACAAATTCTACGCCACCTGCTTTAGGTATTGGTAATATTACTATTATATATACACGATTTATTTCCGATTTCATTTAAAACATGTCAGCATCATCAGAAGGTGGTGCAATGTAAAGTGTTTTCAATCATATTGTTGGCATCTTTGATTAGTAACTCATATTGAGAATAATAACGTTTTAGTAGTCGATTACAAAGATAAAAACTTCGTTGATGTTGACAAAATATTAGCACAAAAGTCAGGCAGAAATCATTTGCGGTTCCATGAAGACATACCATATATTCACAAATGGGGACATTACTACTACAGTTTTCTAATTGGAACTTTTTTCGGTCTTGGTCAATACCATGTGCACAAATTTATTAAGGTGAAACAGATATATAAAACTTATGCGAGAATATATTTTCGGCTTAATACATATACATCTACGAAAATCCTTCATTTACCAAAATGGGCAACAAATACTGTTACTGCGAAATCATAAATATAGTCGAATGTTACAAAAATAAATGGGACAAAACAAATAATATTCAGGCAACAACTTATCGAAGTTATTTTATATAATTAATATTCACCAAATCCCTTCATTACTGACAGATGACAATCTACCATCGATGGCGACACGTAAAGAGGTTTATGTAAACGAACAGAATTATGAGTGTGTGCATATTTACATATCGATAATATATAATATTTAATTATTTGATTTTCACATTTTAAAACTTTGCGACAAATAGCACTTTCGTTCACACACTATTTTCTATCCTTAATATAATGAGACAATCAAAGAAAACACAAGCGCTCACGTAGTATGTATGTACATATTACAACGTAACTTTATGTAGGATTTTCATGTAAGTTTTGTAGATTAGCAATATTCGGTAATACAATATTTTATATTGACAAAACTGCGCTCAGAAAACGTAGTACATTTATGATGAAAAGAAAAAAGCGTGGAACCTGACGATCTTAATCACCTTTCAATATCGGTAAAACTAATATTGATTATCTTAATTACCTTTTACATGTACATATACGTTAATAATTAATTATACATACTTGAATATTAGCCTTAAAAAAACTTTAAGATGTAATCGAATAAGTTAATATGAAATAATTGTAGTGGATCCTAATCATATAATATTGATAATAAATATATTGAGCATCTAGGACCAAGTCTTAGTTAATGACTTGCGACGGGACTTTGCTGAACGCATATCATTGGTGATTCGTCGCGGTCTTCTTCGGAACTATTATTCATAGCTACTTGTCTTCTTGACGAGAGTGACATAAGAAGGTTCCCATTTCCTTTCCCACTCTCACGATCTCTCAGTCCTAAGTCACTACTGCTTGCACTACTTCCCGATTCAGAGCCACCTAAAACACCTGCACTACTGCCACCTCCACCTCCACTACTACTACTGGTGATGGTTCCGTACGACGAAAGAACAACGTTATGGTGGGAGTTTTGTAAATTTCCTAGGAACTGAGCTGGGGGTAACGGGAATCCAGATTGTGATGTCCCAACCCCTACGGCAGAGGTCGTTGTAGCTGAAGATGAGGATGAAGTCGAGCCAACCCCACCATGAGGTAAATTACTACTTAAATTAATTAGATGATTTGTTCCCGACAAATTCAAATTCATGTTACCGAAGGCGGCAGGGGCTCCGGGAAGTGGCATATTTAGACTGCCAGTCTGGGTACATTCTAGACTGCTAGGATGAGGTCCATTGAGATTCATGAAGGGGTAATTGGAAGCTGCTCCTGAAGAAGATGCAGAAGTGGCCAATGAGGTAAAATCTAGAGACTCTGGTCCGTTACTATTGCCGTAACCCAGACGAGTATTAAGCGCATGAACAACGGCTGCGGTCGCTCCGCTGTCCATCATTGTCGACGACACCAAATGAGACTGGGGTTGTTGGGAGGGATGCCGCGATGAGGATGAACCACTCGATGTGGAGCCACTGATTAGAGATCTCCCGTGTATATGCGGATGATGAGCATGACTAAGCGTGGGTGGCAGGCTACTGTTATTCGAATTTGAATTATGCGGACGCGACGATGAGTGAAGGTATGTACTATTTGCACCCACCAATGATGACCCCCCTGAGCCGGACAAACGTGGAGACTCGCACTCCATATCTATGGACGTTGTTACTACTCCGGAGCTTGAATTAGGTGTTAAATGATTAGTGAGGGCAGTCGGTTGGGATGAGCTCGAAAACAGTGGATTTGAAGATGTTGAATTCGAAACATGATTTATAAAAGGATTTAACAAACTCTGTTGTATATTGTGACCATGGCCATGTTGGTGAAGGATAGAACTTCCACGTGATCTAGCACCTTTTAAAATACAACGAGCACCAATTAGATAACTTGAATAATTATACGTATAAGAACTATTATTAGTCTTTGAAAAACATTTATGTCTTGGAATTGTCTTTGATGCAATAATGAACTGAAGGAATTATTCCTACCGATCCCCATGAATCAAAAATTCGCTATTGGCCCCGAAGAAAGTATCCAAACGATGTTAAACATTAGAATACCAATGAGGGGCCGCAGGATTGCTCAAAAATATGTATTTTGAACATTACAAAAAAATTAAACAGTTATGTACCATAGTTATTTGAACCCATTGGTCCTAGTATACCGCTACTACTGCCAACGGAACCGTGCTGATTACCACTTCCGCCACCAGACGAGAGAGACTGGAGGTGGTCCATGGCAGAAGGACTGGAACTGGAACCAGCTGATTGCGGGGGATTTCCAGGGGTTGTAACAGTGCCCTCGTCGCTAGTTCGCTTGAAAAAATTATGTTGAAGGGCATAGTAGGGGGTTATTCTAGTCTTTGGGTCAAACTCCAACATTCTCAGAATCAGATCTTTGAAGCGAAGGTAGTCTTGTATTGAATGACCAGGCTCATTTAATCTTCGACCTCCAGGTCCACCAGATTCAACGCCCAAGATGTCATGCAGTCTACGAGTCCCTGATGGCTTGTACTTTCTATTCGTTTTACTCTTCTTCAGCACATATGAGCCATCGGGCATTTTGTCAAAAAATTTACGAGTTTTCTGACCCAAGTCAAGAATGTGCTTAGGGGGCATTCCAAGAACTTCGATGATTTTGTTCAATTGGTCCGACTGTAAAACAAAGGAATAAGTTATTAAAATACAATGAGCAAAGTTTAACGGAAATAAAAAATGGCAGAATTACACACACTAACAATGTTGATTGAAACGTATGTACTGTACATACTACTGGACAATATAATAATTTTGTACTTGCAGACAAATGCGCATCACCAATCTTTACAAATATAAGTATCACATAAATATATTAGGTATATACTAGAAGTAAATTAATGATTAAATAATAATTGGATTAGAATGTATTTGACGCAATTATGAACCGAAGGAATTATTCCTACCGATCCCCATGAATCCAAAATTTGCTATTGGCCCTGAAGAAAGTATCACAATGATGTTTTAACACTGAAATACCAATGAAGGGCCGGATTATCACTATTAAACAGATTATTATACTCTAACTGTAACACTTATTGCTTCTTAAAACATACTGTTAGGCAACTTGTTTCATACAAAAACATAAATTCCTGTATTAACATAACTCGTGTATAAAGATAAATGTTTTTGCTTAAATGACATCAACAGTGAGCGTAATTTACAGACCCTCGATGACTAGGTCATACAGAAATGCTAATAAATAATTAGTAAGGGTAGTAGCATACCCTATGATATCCAGAATTGGTTCACACTGCGGTGTTAACTTCTGTCATTGAAATGATAAATCTTACTTACACTAACTAAAAGAAAACACCATGAAGATAACCCCCTCCTAAGAATATTATTATACTTTTCCAATGAAAATAAACACTAATGCATACACAGTGATACTCACACAGACACAAATCATAAAATTAAAAACAAGGTGAAATGAATGAAAAGAAAGGAGGTCAGGCATTCATTCGGATTGCAACTTGTGTGCATATTTTGGAAAGAGGAATGACCAAAACAACCGCCTGTCTTCTACTATATTCATAAAAGTCAGCTGAAGAAAGTGCTAAAAAATGCTTCTCGTGCAATTTAAGGCTCCGAAGCCAGACAGAATAATTACTTGAGACTAAAACATCAATCCCGAGTCAGTCATCAGGCAATAATAATAATACGCCATGTTATATACTTAATAGACGTTAGAGCCCATATATTTGACGAAGTACAAGATGTACTTATGTCTACCAAATCAACACTATACTAATATTCCAACTGTTACAAAATGCCCCCATAACTTATTATTATCTTTCCACTACTAGTCTAGTAAAGTTTTGTACGGAACCATTCAAAAGAAACGTTTCGGGTACATTGACGCTTTGTGGAATAAAATACCAACCCCATGTCCACAAGTTTACTAGCATTAAAATGTTGGACGATATGCAGCTTCAATTACCGGAATTGTAAAGCACTCGAATGACCCAGACGTCTTTTTTTACACGGGTTAGTCACCAATCCCACTAGACTATACGTTTTAAAAACTAACACAACCTCATCAGACACTATACTAGTGCACTAGCTTATGATGGAATTCCAAAAATATTTACACGAAAGTTTCTGCTAATGGAAATCTGCTAGAGATACATACCTACTGCTGATATTCTGGAGGTTGAAACAGCCATTACAGAGTTAGAACACATTTTATTAAAACACTGCGACAAAACTAAAAGGATTCCAATCCTGACTGCAATAATGCCATTACTTGTTGCATATGTAATTCTCACATGTACTGTTACTATAAATACATTTTTATAAATGTAACGATGTATCGTCTAAGTACGCTAATCCAATCAACCTAAATTTGCTAAAAATGTCTCCATCGATGGATGGATACTGACGTACTGATATTATTATGTTAATTCAGTTTCGTTCGAACTGTTAGCACATCAACCGTACACACAGATATGAACAAACGTTTTGAACTGATTTCTATCCTATGTATCTACTTAAATAGATACTGAAATAGTATAAGTACATATAATTATACATACACACACTCAAACATGAGACAGTTACAGAAAAATCTAACATCGAAGCTCAAATAGACACTAGAATACATTAAATATCTGTAAGGGTGGTGGAATCTATCATCTATTGGTATCGGAAGGAAATATTGTACAAATTAATAAATATAACTATAAGTATCTACACATACTATATACATAGTATAACATTAATCTCTCTGAATTTTCCCTGCGGCAAATCACGAGCATATCCATAAAGCCCTTTCAATATTTTAAAAACTTTAGGGAATTTTATCTATCTATGTAGCACCTTATCTCCAGATCTGAACTGAAGTCCGCCACCCAAACACATCCAATGAATTACACCGCCAAAAATACACATCCACTTTAACCGCCTTAAACTAAAATATTTTACCGCATCCGAAAATTTTGTGACAGCTGAAAATGTCACACATTTGTCATTGCAATTCAAAATAATCTCTAATAGGAGCCAGGAGCTTACCTCGTCTGCGCCCGAAAATAATGGTTCCCCCGTGTGCATCTCAACCAAAATACAGCCCAAGCTCCACATATCAATTGCCAAGTCGTAAGGAATACCCAGGAGTACTTCAGGAGACCGGTAGAAACGAGACTGAATGTATTGATAAATCTGTAAAAATACATTTTAAAAATAGCTTCAACAAATGATGTACGACAAATTTGTATGTATACCTACATAGATATAAGTACAGCACATCATTACAACCAGACAAACTATAACTGAAGATCTAAATTGTACCAGCATTAGGACTATAATAATAGAAGTGCTAAGCTATATTATTATTAAAGAATTGTCTACCAAAATCAGATAATGCCTAATGACCGAAGCTGCTTTTTCCAACTGTCACATACGTACGTAAGGTAAAAGGTAATACATATTTTTGCTTTTCCAGCTTAAATCAGATAAATTCCAGTTATTCCAGTCATTATAAAAATAGTCTGAATTCTAAACATCTGTGTGTATGTAACCATATACATAGTAGATTCAAATGTTACAACGAGCCGAAAATGAACTGTTACATACACACTAAAGAAAAAAAGTAAGCGGCAACCACCGTAGCAGTTAGCAACAAGTAAACCAAGAATTTTTATGGGGCCATTGCCACAATGCAGAACACATGTTTAGTATTCCAAAGGATGCGATGCCTTTATTCTATACGATGCATCCGAGGTTTTTAAATCTGAGATTCTATAAATACAAGGGTACAACAGTAACACGACTCAGATCACAAATAATTGCAACTAACAATAAACAAGTTGACTCCTACGTTAAGATAAATTTCGAGTCAGCAAGTCTGTCGCTTGCTAAAATAATGTAAGTAGGTACATAGATACGACCTTTTGTTTGTACATCTAAATCCCAAAATTAAAGGGCTGACAAAACGGTTATAACTACTACATATATGTACTTATATTGAATTAAATGGAGATAAAATTAAGGAAACATTAAAAAAAGTTGGTTCGTACCCGCTGACCAAGTTGACAGGAGCTTCCAAAGTCGACTATTTTGATTGCAGATCGCTTCGGGTTACACAGAAGTATATTTTCAGGCTTCAAGTCACAGTGGATTATATTCAACTCTGGAGTGGCGAGGAATAGGAGTGCAGTACAAAGTTGCTGAGCAAATTTCCGTGTTAGGTTAAGGGAGACTCCACGAAAGTTAGTATTTCTCAGGAGGTCGTATAAGTTATAACTCAGCAGTTCAAATACCAAACATAAATGACTTCTCCACATGAAATGCCTCTTCAGTTTCACTAAAAACATCACATTCCCATAATTAGTTTTCCAACATCTTATTTAAACTAAATGAAATATAATATTTACATCCAAGGAAATAATTCTATAATTTTATGCCGAACGATGAAGAAAAGCCATAAACAACAACACATAAGGAAGCTTGGCGTGGTACTAGTAACTGTCACCTCCTAATTTGCAAACTAACTTCCTAACATGACACACACGAGCAATTCCAAAAGTAAGCAAATTCAACCCCCAGCAAATAAACTAATTACAAAGTAAATAATTAATATAATTTGAAATTCTACAACTTCCATGCATGAGTCGATTTCATTTTGCAAAGTAATACATCACAACCCTCGTAAGGATATGTAAAAGCACAATTGCAGCCAAGTAATTACAGCTGCATTTATGTTACTTCTAGCAAGGTTATCAAACCGCAATTGTCAAAAACGGTACATTCATATCTGCATATTAAAGTGTTATATGTATTATTTACATTTAAAGCACTGGGCTTCACGTAAGTTTTGTAGCATGTCTATAATGCAAAAACGAGTAACTAAAATGCGATAAAATGATGCGACTGATGCTCTATGTGAATAGTAGGTATAGATACAGCCACATAAAGGAGAGCAAACCCTTTCAAAACCCGACATTTACGTCCAAGTTATTACTTAACTGTGGCTTTCTTATGTCTTCGAAGATATATGAAGTGGTAAGTGGTGCATATAATTACGTATGTGTTCCAGCTTCCATAGCTACCCCAAGACTGTTCACGAAAAAAGAAGAACTACTATTTATTTAGATTACTGAGCAAAACCTCACAATTTAGTTATACTTACACATACATATAAGTATAAAAAAGACACTACTGGCATTGGAATTATCACATCCGATTAGCTCATCGTAATTATTTCATTCAATGAATACACTCATGAGACTGGAAACAGTAATGAGATTAATCAGTATGGCCTCACTACACACATATAAGTAAAACCATTATGAGTGAAAATCGGTTTTTTTCGATTAACTTAATGGGTCACTTCACTTCCAAAGTGCAACCCTGAAAGCTAGACATTACCAGCTCCAGGATATAATTACAGCCACAAGAGCAGTGCCAAGTGAACCACACCACAATACGTTAAATTTTTGGCAGCATTTTACCTCGTCGAGCAAAAATATCATATACCTACATGGGTACATACATACTTAGGCAAAAAGTATGTACGTACTGGATGAATAAGTGGTTAATGTATGTTGTACTTACATTTTAAAATATTTAAAATTCCATGCTGTTCATTACCATTAGTGTCAAAAGTAAATGCGAACCGAAGTTCAAAGAATATTAATATATTGATAATTATCATTGATGACAGTTCAAAAATATTAACAACCTCAAGAAACTATATGCACATATGATACAGCAAGATTCAAAAGTGTCACCTGGAACCTTAAGAAGATAGTTCATATCTAATCTTCTCACGCATACACTTATATGCAAAATACCCAATAATGAAAAAATGAACGTCTACAATCAAAAACATATTGTTGACTCGTGCTTGGAAAATACCACGATAAGAGTAATCGTGAGCCACAGTTCGAGATACATGGTTGTTGTTAATACCCGTTTAACTTGCAACTGAAGCAGTAATAATTATTTCCATAATCTACTGCACAATAACAGATAGAAAAGACGCTGTCACAAAGAGACGTAGGGGTGCATCAACGCAATAGAATTTCCTACTCCAATATACTTAATTAAATACATTCAAAATCTGGTACCGAGTAATTAATATTAACCCACTAGTATACGACGTATGACGTTATTGCAAACTTCGTAAATATACTAAAAGTACAAATTAACTTTAATAAAGATAATAAAGATACTAAAGTGTACCGTGAATACGGACCTCCGACTGTGACTATATACTTATATCTACATCCACATATAAAGAAATAGTGAGCAAACTATAGATACATACACTCACTGTTTCCTTACAAAAATTAATTAGTTAGGAGCCCCCTTCCTACATGTACATCCTACATATAAGTAAGTATACAAAACCATGTTCTATATCAAAGTCATGACGTTTGTTCTAACTTTCATTTAACCACACAATGCACGATAATTCACTGAACATAAAAGCAAATGCAATAAAACAACTGCCGTCATTGAGGAAACCCGATTACACAATATACATATAGGTATAGATACTCCAAAAACAAAAATTCATACAAAATTAGCACTCATCATGAAAGCAATGCAGAAAAACCTTCGTGCAGTATATAATCAAAAGCACGTGCAAGCAAGATACGATAGCTACACGTAATACAGTTACTACATTCATACAGATACAATTAATTATTATATAGAGGCAACAAGAACAAAAAACAGTAGTAGCAAAATGTCATGTCTTAATTGAAAACTTTGTTTGTGTTGCGTATTTATATATTCTTCATACAAATGATTGTTGCTGATCGTGTGATGCTCGCTGAAAAACTCCATTCTTTTAGGACCAATATCGTAGTACTCACAGGTCAGAGTACCAGAAGAGACAACCTAACCCACCCAAGGTATATATATTCCATCTGTACTACACTTGTGCAATAGGTAATATTTCGACTTCCCTAGGGCATACTCCACACAACATCTGTTTAATTAAATATTTTCAGAGAGCCCTGCTTATAAGGGCAATAGCAACCAGACGAATAAAATCGATTTCAACAATAATGTACTTTATCCAAAATTTTTGGAAAATACACTTCAACTAAACAAAAACTATTAAAGGTGGATAGTGTCATAATTCTCTGAAGGAAATAATTCAAGTACCTATAACCCCTAGTGTGTCTAAAATATGCATACAGTGTATGGGAAAAATAAGAAAAGATTAAATAAAATATGAATATTCATTCAAGGTTGCTCAGCAGCAAAGTCAACAACCCTTATTCAACAAAATGTAAACATAGAGGCAAATGTAATATGTACTTAAAACAGACCATAGATACAAAGATACCTAAATTATACCAACCAACCATAACCTCATCTTGAATCTAACCTAAGTATTAAATTATAGCAAAAATAATTTTCCGATGTCAAGCAGATAACTTTCAACCGGTAAAATAATATGACAAATTAGCTATGTCATATGAAAACCTGCGCAGGCTGTGATAACAGATGAGCTAATATTTTCCATATTGTGTCTAGCAAACTTGTAACATAAAAAAAGCGCTGATCCAACCATTGGTGAAGTCACTGAAATAGATAAATCCGAGAACAAGGCTCTGGCTGAACACATGTACGTATGTACTTTGTTGAACTAAACTCCCTCTCTAAACTCAATACCTGTTGTTTTTCATTCAATTTTTATCCTCAAACAAATAATGCAATATATGTAGCCATAAAATTAAATAACCTACTACAATCAACGAAATTCATTGCAATACAATAATTCATACTTTCTCCTTTTATATTGGGAAAAGTTAATGGGACAATAACCTAGGTACATAGATCTAGATATCTATCTACCTATAGATACTTAAACTTGTCTTTATTCGTCCGCCAAGTGGGAGCCGGCAAGAATTTAAACCATGACCATATAATATAGTTGACATCAATCCGGGAATGCAAAAAAATTAAATGGAATTTACAAAAGCGGTTGGTTGATAAATGCATTGTAGAGTAGGAGCTACAAAACACTATCTTGCATTAAAACCATCATCACGACAACACCCTTGATAACATTTCTAGAACCCTGTCCAATTTATGACCTGTAATAATTAAATAACCCTCCTGAGCACGTCCAATATTATTCACGTTCCAGACCGTGCAATTGTCCGTGTTCCTAAATTACAACCAAGTGAACCACCAGAAACTCAATACTTAAATATCACGAGTCTATAGCTGGAGCTTGAATATTTAAAAGACAACCTTAAATATGCGTATAGATACTACAACAGGAAGAATTTCTCCTACTGATGCAATAATAATATTTCATAACAATGAAACTTATATTACTTAAGTATGTATACTTTTGACCTTCCAGACGACTACATTATTAATTTTACTACAGACGGGGAATTTCGAGTTTAATCTAAATAAGGGTGTTCAAACTCAATAGATCGCAGAATTTCAGCCCGGCTTCAATTACATTAAAGTAAAGTTGCCTTAAAATTTTTATGAAAGAACTCTCAACGCGCCGAATATTACATTGCTCATATTTTCTACGATTATTTCTGTATTCCACACCCTTAGTACGTGAACATCAACACTGAACTAGCAACGACATATTGCTTTCCACAAACGGACATACGACGAGAATTTAATGAGGAGAATAGTAGGCATGTCCTACACTAAGCTTCGCTGAGGGAGATAAATATAGATACTATGGTGAAAGCAATCTAAAGAGCAAGATTTTAATACATTTAATCCACCCCATAGCCAATAATTTGTAACAGATACAAATACACTCTTGTCAGTACATGTATTCTGTATACGCATCTGTATATAGAATGTTATATAACGACACACAAGATGTATAATGTATTATCCAACCAAAGAATCACACTAGCACTTTCTCCTAGCAAAAGTAACATTCTAAACATTGTAGTACCAACGACGACAGAGACTGAAAGGAATTATCTAATACTTGCGCGATATTGGGTCCAACCATATAATTTTGATGGAGAGACGACCAATACGTATATAAAATGGAGAACAGAAGCAACAACATCATTAGGTAATTGTAATACAGAGAGCCATATATATGCAACATTATTTAAACACAGAGATAGTAGGGAAAAAGTGTCGTTCTCCATTTAAATTGTATACACAAAAATCATGTATATACAACGACAATTATTATTATTTACGGCAACACAAACAAAAGTTTCAATTGTAAAAATACGCACCTATTTTATCTTTACCTATGTAATATTTATTATCAGCATCCGCCTTGTTCATCATCTCCAGGAGTTTAACCTCGATTTGAGCTTGGTTTAGGAACGGCTTCTTGTTCTTGATAATTTTGATTGCTACCAAGCACTGGTCTTCATGATCGTAAGCCTTGACAACCTGTTAACATAGAAAAAAACAATAATGAAGATGTTGATCATAGCAAATTTATCGTTATATACATACATAAATATATCCAACCGATCTACATCATGAAAATCATAAAGTACCACCTAATTTATCGGAGACCATAAAGAACCAATGCATGAATGCATGTTTAATTAGGCTCTTACTAAATTAAATGTGTTTCACTGCATTACTTTATGCATAATTACCAAGTGTGAGCAAACCTTTTAATGGTAACTGACTAAAATTACTGCCCACACAAAACTTTGACAACCCCAGACCAAAACCACAAAAATGTATCTAAACATACTCTACTTTACATACTTGTACTTCTCCAGCATCCAGCTTCACAAGTATCCATAATTAAGCCGCACATATTTACAATTTTGTTAAAATACATATCAAGGTTTTTGTATAATATCTCAAGTGAAAATCTTCATTCAAGTTTTTCAATTGAATCAAGGTAAACTTCACCTCTGCTCCCAATTGAATGCCTCAAACTCGGATCTTTTTCCCATCAACAGCAACTTCCCCTATTAAGATTTCTATCAATTCTCATTTCCTCTCTATCCTTACATAATGGATACTCTATCCGCTTTCAATGAATGGTCTCCTCTCCTCTGTAACAGTCACAACAACAATATCGTGCGAAAATATTTACGTCAATTCTTGCAAAATTCTAGTGTGTATTTATATACACACTCATACAAATGGGTAATAATATTCGGATGACTTGTACAATAATCATTTAATGAGGCAGCCTCATTCCATTCAAAAATTTCATGTTTATTCATATGTGCACAATACAAATATCGTATAAGTATAACTATGCATGTATCTATGTACTTATATATGGATGGCAAAAGTTTGACGAAACAAAAGAAAAAGTTCACCGACAAAGAAACTTAGTCTCTAATAAACTTGCACTTAATTAATTTTAGTTATTCAAATAGACAACTCCGCCAGTTTGTCATGTATTTTCTTGTTCTCAAGTCAAATAGTACAATCAGCCCAGCCATTCCTTTTGCATAAACATCTACGTACGAGCAACTTACAGTTATTAGCAACACTTTATTATCGCCTGAACTTGTTGATTTTTGAATACCCAGCTACTCCTATACAGCTGGTGACAGAAGGTCGACAAGTGTTGTACCCAGCTTTTATGGTAGCCAGAATAAACTTCAGATCATTAAAAAAATAATTACTAAAAGCTGTAAAATCCCTTGAGTGTCTATAGTACATATGTATATGCGTAAACACAATGAACAAGAATCTATCGCAGAAAAACTACACACCACAAGAAAGGAGGAGACCAATTCTTAACTTCTTCGTATACAATGACTCAAAGTTCCAGATGAAATAAATTGATAAGGAACTGTTTTGTAGCCTATTGAAGTTATTTGCTAATGAACATTGACGATTCAATAATCAATCCCATACTAGCAACCGCGGAGGTGTAAAGGTGTAATGGTTAAATATTATACTGCACTTTTGACTTGAATACACCTACAACAATGCAAGATTGAATTCTTAATAATGTAATCAAAGGCATCCCATCGCACTTATCAATTTACCATATCAACTGCTCACTACGTCCATAAGAGGAGAATGAATAGAGCAAGTCATCGACAGACACAATCAATTACTTTGGGTTTGTAAATCTAAACCACCACACATGTATTGAAAAACAAATCACAAAACATGGGGCACGTTGCTAAAATGTCAAGAAGCTCGAGTCCTCCAAGCAAGATTTGAACTGGTGTAAATACTGGATGTCCCTGCGAGAGCACAGGTTAGCAACGCTCCCATTCATACACTACATACATACATACCCATATGCACACATGCTTCAGCTCATATGTAATTCGGTTCAGACACTACAAATTCATTTCGACTACTATATATCTGTACCTATAATATCATTCAGGGGGTCAAACAGTATTACGAACGATGATGGTTGTAAACTAATAAAATAAATTCCAGTAACAACATTCATACTGGTTGGATTGTTGTAACTTTAGTGTTTCACATAGTACGACCGGCTTCTAAGATAGTAGAATGTCGTAAAGAACTCCTTTTGAAACCTAAACCTACACAAAGCCTGGCATATGTAGCTAGCTTTTCTTGTTGTCATGTTATAATTATATGTACTTAAATGTACAAGTACATACATGCAGATATAGATACTGACTATCATGAAAACAGTAGTTCACAACAGATTAGTAGCAGGTAGCAGTAAAATTTGGTTGTTCCTAATGCTTAGTTTATTACATACAATCCAAAGCGCTCAATAAATGATCTCCTCAATGCAACATGCAACAGTTCAATTATTACAACTTAGGAATTTTCGACAATCTGACAGCTGGTACAGGCAATAAAATGCAATCTACAAAATTGCGACCTCTTGCAATATTTCGAAACAATGTTTTTTGCCAATGTGAATGTTAAATTGGATATGATCATTGATCATGCCGCTTGAACTCTTTCATCTGAATTAATAAAAATAACTTGTTCAACAATGCCGAGATTTTGTACTCGTGAGCTTTTCAAAATTGCTTGAATTTTACTGGACAACTTCAGTAACAAAATACAGAATTAAATCAAACGCTCATGAACCAAATGAATCCTATAAGTATAAATAATGATCGTGTTTATTGTACAATGGTATATAATAAATATACGTACCAAAATGTAAAAATCACTAGCACAGCAGATTATTACTTGGTACTAAAAACTCTTCCAACGCCTACTAGCATCCCAACATTCGCAAATGAATGAACAAAGATATCCCGAAAGATGTAAAATAAAATACAACGAATTTTGGAACAGCAAAACATATATCTCTATTTATCACACAATGGTAATGGTAAATGGTAATCCACCATCTGAACTGTCCTGTCTAGGCCTATTGGTGTGGTTTTACAAGATGAGTTCCAGGCTACATACTTCCAGTTACGGTAATAATGACTTATTTCTTCCTTCCTTGTTAAAATTGACTTTAAGATTATATTCTTCTTTATCGATAGATACTTTAAAATTATCCGGAATAGCATTTACAGCTGATTTATTTGCTCCAATCTACATATACGAAACCCTATAAATTACTGAACAGCACAGCAAGATATATTGTTGGCTGACTGTCAGTGTCGTGCTAAGTACATAAAAGCTCTCCTCTCTGTCTATTTGATAGTTAATATCCTGCACATTTTCTTTTAAAAAACTGTCAGCGTCAAAGAAATTACAACACAAAATAATTGGACTTGGCTATGATTTTCTATAAAAGGGAAAAAACTCATAAAGAATTTGAGAATCCACGATTCATTCCCTTTTCCCTCAAGCATATTTGTCTGTTCGGTCTAACAACCCACAGAGATCCATATCATCGCCTAATCGCCCAGTTTTTGCTGTGTAATAAGAACTGTTTCAATGTACTGTAGACATATAAGTATACATAAAACATGGAACATCTTTTTAGTGAGTTTGTACCTTTCACTCCCCAAAAATCATGTACTTACATGTATCTATGTATGTACCTACAGTATGCAAGAATGTAACGAAAAGGTATCTTTCTTAAGCCTGAAATTAAAACCACATGTGATTTTTTACACACTTTCCACATCCAAATACAATGAATGAATGTACATAGGTATAAACAAAGAAAGAAAAATGACAAGGTACAACATTGATGGCTAGCAAACCAGCTGTTTAAAAGGGATTCCCTGTCACCGGATTGAATTAATAAATAACAGATTTGGAAACCTATCGTTCAAGGAGCCAAAAAGTAGTGTTCGTATGTAAGTACCTAAGTACAAATATAAACGAAGAAATATAATAAAAGACTGGACACCAGTTTAATGTTCGTACAAGATATCAGAAAAGGAGGAAAAAATACTACAAAAATTCCAGATTTATCCAATCCTCTCATCTCTGCCTACATAGTAATGGTAAAGCAATATCTCCTGTAGAAAACTCTATTTCCCTCTAAGGAACTACTACACTAGACATCGTACATTACAAACTTGATTAATTGCGACAGTTGACAATACCATGGATGACATGCTACTTACAAACAAATTGTAAGCAAACACTCTCTCTGTGGTAGTTCTTCCCGTTTTCTCAAGAAGTAAAGTAAAAGGAGCTAAAATATAATAGCTCGGGTTATATAATCTTTATATCAATTATAATATACATTACATATAAGTAAGTAGAAGTATAGTTAAAGGATTTTAAGTACTGCTCCTAAATACATACCTATGTAGGGATATGGGGATAAGGGTATAGTAGTTTCATACAAGTCATACATATACATACATCTTTTCCGTGAGTCTTCAACACGGACATGTGAGGATGAGTCCCTTTTAGTGAGCACTGAGCACATATAAGTATAATAACATTATGAACGTGTGCATGAATTCAAATTCATACTCGGCCACGAATCCACATTGGGTAATTTACATGCTATCATAAATCTCGTCGGCCGTTTCAATCTGTCACCTCAAAGTGCAACACAACATTCCGCCTCCTCCTCCGTAGATTTCTCTCTTTTCTTTTCATCTCTCTCTCTCTCTCTCCCTACAATGCATAGTACTCTCTTATCCTCTCCCTTCTCGTTACTTACTATATGATGCACTCTACACGTGTTGGAGAACTAAACGTATAGAAAAATAATTATTACATACCTACCTAGAAATGCAATGTTAAAAGCTTAAAACAGCGCCCAAATATATGTATGTATGCATGGACGATCTACATACTTACATACATATACAACCATTCCATAAAATATCTTCTTTCGTCTATATAATGCACGTGAGCAAATCAGCCACTTTATCCCTTCCGGCTTGAAATTAATTCGTGTGCCCACCGTCAAACAACAATCCATGCCATGGTATATATAAAATACTCATTTTATACTTAAATTTCAAACACACAAGGCACCGAAGACACGGGTCAGGAGTTCGTTCACTTCCTGTACATATTAATCCACAATATCTTATACTTATATAAAGATACTTTCGCATATAGCAGAACATTTACACATTTACCGCGTATTAATCAAATCTTTCAAATTCACGTGTGTCAATTCACTTATGTATCTAACTGATCGCCTCGATGACAAATTTTATGCATGTACACGAGACGCCTTGCATGACTGCAATTACTCCTTAAACAGTACACTTCTTATATTCTTATCCAATCAATGACAAACTGGACATAATGTTGGAGCTAGCAGAGCTCGAGTTTTTGAGGAAGTTGCTTTTACTTAAATTGGCAAGATGAGAAAATATCAATGGAGAATGTTTCCCATCATAATATGAACATGAAGCCTTTAACAGGTACTACAAAAATGCGTACCTTCAAGAAGTAATATTTGTGCGTTTATAAAATACGAATACAGAATAGAAAATGAAAAAACTGTCTCCATCTTACATCTTTGGTTCTCCCAAAACAGCAATGACGAGATTCATGCTCAAGTTATAACAAAGATATCGACAATACATAGAAACAAGTGAGCTTAAGTTACCTGGCCAAATGAACCTTTTCCAATGAGAGAATCGATCTCATAGCGGTCCAGGAATTTTTCTCCGTTTCGAATAATGTAGTCATGGTTGTCATCATCGTAACCATCGTTACTGAATACTTTTCGCTCTTTTTTATGAGCTGCATCATCCCCTTGCTGCTGCTGGGCTCGGCGTTTCTTCTTCGCAAAGTACACCTTTAAATAAAACATCATATATCAAACATCAATTATACACATGAAATATAAAATATTTAAAAATCATTTTCAAATTGAACTTACATGCTACATACCAATGTACAAAATAATGTTTCTTAAAACAAAATTTTCTGATATACTTATGTTTTCTATAATAGACTTTCATAAAAAATAGTTTTACTTAACAGAATATGTAAATACTGAACAAACACTTTACTTGTAAAAACATTCCTTCCTATTACATTTCTATTTCTATACTAACTATTCATATTATGTAGCTTAAAAGCTATCAAGCCATTCTATAACATATAAGTACATATTATTATCCTTCCCCATGTGGTATCTACATATGATATCTAAGTTCATTTGTAATACAACCTCGAGCTACAAGACAGAGATGAAGGGAAATATTAGGAAAGACGTCATGTAGCCCTAGAACTTCCTACTTGTGTCATTCTGTCACAAACATTGTGACAATCGCTAGCTGGTTATGGGGAGTACACGAAAAAATAGTAACATTGATATTAAGTTTCAATTTTTTTGGACTTTTGGATTATGATACAACTACTGGCACGCACACAGTTGAGATGAAGATATAAAGATACAAAACTCGTAACAAGATGATCACATAGAGATACACCCCACACCCTGCCAATCTGAAGTAAAAATAGTAACTAATAATATACAACTTCAAAAAGTTATATAATTTATTATTATTTTCGAAAAAGTCATCGTTGTAACTCACAAAGGACAATACATGAGTATCTTTCTTAATATGTACATACAATATTACCTTCAATTCAAATGCGCAAAATGTACAGTAAAAGTGTGTACACGTGCACCCAAGCTCCAACAAGTCAATATATACATCAAGTTAGCAATACGGCCTGCTGCAATAACCAGCTAATATAAGTATAGATAGAGACACAGACCAAGAATGAGCATGACAAGTGTGTTAGTCGGTACAAAAATATCAGAGAATGGAAAACTCTTAAAATAGAACCGAAAGTACGAGTCACAGAGAACTTTTGTCTTCTTTTTACATTTCCTGGTTTCCTCCAATTGACTTGTTCATATTTGGATGTTTCCGCCACCCCTCTTTCTGTTTTCTAAAACCCTTACCTACTACCATTGGCGTACATAACAAAAAATATACATACTTATATGTATTATGTTATATACCTATCTATTCCCAGAATGATACAAAACAATTTTTAAACTTTTAAGATACTTGGATCAGCTACCTTGTACTCTTTGTAAAAAGACAAACCAGACCGGTGTTGGGGCTAAAATTATTTTGTTACAAAACAAAACAAGTAACAATATATTTTTCCATGCTAAAACGCTTTCGAAGCTTAATAGTTTTGCCTTCACAAACTAAACTACAAAACGGCGTCGAGCTAGAAGAAACAGGAACAAAATGAAAAATCAAATTGAACTTTTATACAGATAAAACGTGAGGTGAGAACGTGTACGCACGTACATGTATTCTGAAGACAGGAGAGTAGAAACTCGATAAAGGAAACCATTCAAGCAAGAAATATATATTTCAGAACAACATTTAGACCGCAGGTATATCATTTTCCCTATTATTTATCCTATTACATAAACTGATTATGAGACAATACCAATAAATTGGCTTGACGCTGACCGTACATACGTACGGGGGAACTTATACAGTTTAGTATCTGGATTCTAGACGTATGTAAATAATTATCGTCCAGACACGTGTGTCATATCTTGCCTTAACAAATACACAACACATACACAAGTACATATAGTTCACAAACATAATAACCCAGATCTTCATTTATATACCTTTCGTTGAATAATAATCATCCAACACAATTTCGTCCTTTCATATATTGTAAAATATAAATTAAATGTATGGAAAAAAATACAAATAGGCCATTAGCGATTAGCGGCATAATAATAATAATACGAACTTATCAAAATAGGACGTGACTACTCACTCGTAATGTTCTTCTTTTTTTAATACAATAATAACTATATAGTAGTATTCGTCGTTTGGTTGTTTGTCATGCTCATCCTTTTTATACTGACTGCCTGAGTGAGCTACCGATAAGAAATTGTAGTTGCAGGTGTTGATATGATATACATTATACATACATACATATTTACAATTTACATACATGCAAAAATACCTGCTTTGTACACAAAAGTGGCATGCCAAAACGTATCTTTGTCAAACTATTAGCAGCGATGATGATCATGAAGGGAAGCAATTTCATCACATACATTAGATACATAATTTACTCCCAGAAATATCGAAATCGAATTAATCTACCTGTGTTGTACAGGACAAACAAACACTCTGCTATAAAGTAAATTGCATGTTGTGAAAACTGCTATGTTTACAGTGTACATCACATCTCAGCCAGAGCCATGATGATGATTGTGCGACGATGATCCAATCGACAACTCATAATCACAAGCAAATTTTTGAAACTTAATATGTTACATAGTCATTCTGTATTATTATATATGGGAGCAAGTTGAAACTCCATTTATTATAGCTCTCCCTTCCCTCATTCATAAAAATCACTCCAATTCATTTTCTCACTGTACATAAACTTAGACTAGTTTCATTCATGACTAGTCTTCTCAGGGGCCGTCACATGATTGACCTTCCTCATGTCATTCAGTGAATACTATCTATATCAGTGTGGAACAATTTATATACACTTAAATGCGTACTTACAACTGCGTTTATCTCTTTAAACCCCAGATTCAGCATTTTAAATCACCTTTTCCATCACCACGTGTAGTGTCTAATGCTACCAGAATACAAATATAAATATTACCCTCACGTCGCACAGACAGCTGCAGATAGCGAAGAAGTTGATACATACAACAACATGCATCCATTCATTTTAATTATTATTAACAATTTCCTGACAAAAACCAGCAATTCATTCATGCATGCATACCCTCAACATTTTGTCATCAATACTTATTTACTAAAAAAGCTGGATTTCTTCCCATTCCCAAGTTCATATAGAATAGAGTAAAAACTCTTAGGTATTCAATACGAACTAATAACGGCCATACATGAAGTATATCTACTTATGTGTAAGCTACATTTCTAGGTGTGAATGAATAATATAACAGTAAAATAATAAATTAGAGTTCAGTAAAATACTGATATTACGTAGACACATTATTCCTGTCTGGTAGCAGTGGTGGATGAATAAAAAAACTAAAACACACAAGTGCGCTTAAGCTCAACCTTGTCCTTAATATACATCCTTGTGAATAATAAAACTGTATTAACTGGGATAAGCAAAATATTCTGCAAATGTAATCTCCTGGCCACAAATATAAGTATACTTATATGTATCTACATACTACAGCTGATAATAAATAAAACTACTTATTTCTCCTATGTAAATAGTAACCAAAGTCGATCAAGGTAAGGGATCCAAGCAAAGTGATGCTCATTCACCTTCCAAGTGCTTTTAGTTTACGATAATAATAAGTACTTATAGAGAATATAATAACTAACCTGATTGATGTGCTTGTAGGTTTTGATTAAGTCAACGCTTAATTTTCGCAAGGGAGCAGTTGCGGGATCACGAAATGTTTTCGGTATTCTTGCTTGCATTGCTTGCATATCCGAAACACTATTACTTCCACCCACGCCGACGTTCCCAGCACCAGTCACCGCGTTTGAGTTAACATTAACACCTTGTGGCGGGGGATATACATTACCACCGGTGTTGATATTCAACAGCCCGGAAGAGCCAGGAGTTGCATGAACAGCCATTCCCATTAGTCCTAAAACATTTGAAGGTCCAAGAGTCACTCCACAGTTACCTGCCATGGACAATAACTGCTCTTCAGGGACTAATCGGCCATAAAGTGGAGCACCAGGTCCACGACTTTTGGTTCCCAGCTCTGAACTAGAAGTTCCTGTTCAAGCAAAAAAATACACATTTTCAAAATTAGAGATTGTCAAATGTTGCTACTGGAAGTTATAAATACGCTTCACAACTATTTTTTTTTATTATTATCATCAATTTTATATTCAAATTTAATTTGTCCATTTATTAATAATAAAACTACAAGTCTACCGTAGCTTGAAAGAAAGTACTTTTGTGAAGATTCACACTAATTTTTTAAGTGACATTATATATGTTCATAATCAACAAAGTAAATAAAAACAATAACAGACAATCTCTCGCACACTCTGCCTGCACAGTGACAGAGAGTTAAGAGTTGAAATTAATTCGAAAAAGAAGTGAACTAACGCTCTTGAAGAAGTAAAAACAATGTGAGCATTTATTGCTAAAGAATATTCGACACAGACGCCAAACATTGGGAAGGCAGATACCGGTGCACACTACACGCATACCTAATTTCAAAGCAATTATGTGAACAATCGGAATTCCCTGATGAGCAAATGATAGAGAGCGTGTGCACTGGACAAAATTGAAGACTGCCGTATACTATACACAGATTAAAATAAATAATTACAAATTTATCCAACGGACTTCCACACATAATAGCGGGATTATATTTCATTAATTAAGTCTTCCATACTACCTACAACAGCAATAATCTTGATTTTCCATGACCCTCAGTCAAAGGACAAGTACAGGTGCATAATATTTACTATAAGTATATTACAGGAACAGGTATAAGTATGTAGATACTACGTACACGTGTATTCTGGAATTATCTTCCGTCTAATGTAAACACGATGTGTCTGCAATAGGCCAAAGAACTTCGCAGCTTCTTAGTTCTGACGACGACGACATACACAGTTAAGAGCCCGAATAATATGTAATATCAAGTAAACATAAAGATTGTACATTTAATATGCAACTATGTCATAAATCAAATTGTCAGGATTTTCTTTAAAAATTCATTTAGAGATGACTGTCAATAACACAACATTAAACTGCACGACTTAATTAAACAAATATTTATTAAAAAACAATAAAGTAATCAATAAGTGTTGTGACTCAACATTAAACCACAACCACACACACATTAAACATTCGCCACCAGATGAAAGATAACACATGATATTTTATATATTCCACATACCTAATCAATTATTAGCAGTGGCTACTACTAGTTCAATGATTAGTACTGACAATGATCGAAGATTTAAGCACATATAATGCACAATCTGTAGTTTCAATCCTATTATAATAGTGCCATTTGGCCCACGTAAGTTTCCTTGACTAAGTAGCTAATGGCCTGTGACAAATGACATTATTTACACTGTTTGTTAATTTGCATACGAGAGAATTTACAAGGTGCAATAATAATAATACGCTGCAATCGGCTACTACAAATATAGAACAGGGAGCGAAAATAATGCAGGTATACACATACACGTACTTATATGACGTATATATGGCATTTGTTATTGAAATACCATAGTGACACTTGTATATACTATTCAAACACATTAAGGTAGCCTCACCTACACTGTGAGTGTACAGATATCTTACGATTAGTAAATTCCTCCTTGCCTGTTCAAGTTCAAATGATTAACCTTTTATCAGAATACAAACGTGTGTCATATCAAGAGCAGAACATTATACTTAAAAGGTTCCTCCAATTCAAACCTTGTACAGTCTTATGAAGAGAGTGAAAACAAAATATAAGTAGCCTGATCAAAACTAATAATAATACATAATAGTATTATGCATGTATCTGCTTGTACTACTATAAAAACAAATCGATGACCCAAGTATAAGTATACCTAATTCGGTTATTACTCATAAGAATCCAATATTAACAACGTGTGGTTTTCCGTTGGTGTTCATGAGACTGGTAAACCTCTTATTATAATAACAATTTCGTCATTCTCAAAATTAGATTACGCGTGTTTAACGTCAGTACTTTATTATTAGTTTTAAAGGCTCTTTTCAAATGTCTATCATTACTCCTTGCATTTATTTATACAGCAGAGGTAAATTATTTACCGCTATATAAATAGATAAAACCAGAGTATTATACTAAAAATACAAGCTATCTGTAAAAGACAATAACCAAAAATTCTGCTTACCTTTATTCTTTTGTTTCTCCATTTCTAAGAGAATCATTTGCTCGTGCTTATTTGAGTGCCAAGCTTCCGGCCTTTTGGCGTGCACCAGAACGGTGCTATCCATGGCCTGAATGGAGGGTGAGTTCTCCACGGTCAAGACCACCATGGAATCATTGGCCACAAACAAATCGTTGAAAATGTTTATACCCCGATTAATAGTTATTGACACCACCTACACACACTCCACGACTGATTCACATTTATCGATTTTTTATATGTCCTTCTGTATCTAGAAATTTCTATCAACTAGAAGTAATTGTTATTCAATTGTATGTAGTAGTTTGTTTACCAAGTCTTTTTTAGGATTTTCGCACAATATGTATATTAACTAAACTATATTGGCTATTTTAACGAGCGTTTTAACTATTCCGACGACGATGTCTCCTTGTTACAAAGAACAGTCAGTCAAAGGGTTTGTTCGGTGAATTTCTTGAATACTAAAAACTACTGTATATGTATGATTCGCGGAACGCAAAAGGATTGAAGGAAGTACAAAATTATTATTTTAAACACGGAATACTGTATTTTCCCAATACATTTTACATTCACGAATCTAGGTTGGATTCTTCTATATTTTCTTTTCTTTCTTTAATATGTTGACGTTAAATTTTCAGCCTTTAAAATGCGCTTTGGGGTTTCAACAACAGCTGCAAAGTCAGAAGATAATGAGATACTACGAGAAAGCGAGAAATATTTTGATAATTTTCAGTTCCTTTTTCTGACGTAGCAATGAAAATCAAAATGTACGTTCGTTATGTTGTATATTATATTCCGATCTTCATAGCCACCCACGCACCCCAAGAGTAAGTGGTTTCAGCTGAAGGATGTTCTGACTCAGAGATTATTCGTCGTTGTTTGACTTCTTCAACTTCCTGCAATACAGCAAAGAAAAATTGATTAGAATTGGTTACCGGGAATGATAGTTTCTTAAAACAATATAACAAAAGAATAATTAGGTATAAATAACATCTTATTTCGATTGCAATAATTATCCACGCTAGAAGTGCCAGTATAGTTACTAGAATTTGAATACTTAATTACAAAACTTGCGACGAAATTCAATTACTTAGTATGGTTGAAGCGCAGTTTTATTTAACACACATATGATAGCAAACTTGGATGAGACAAACAAAAACTTTTCCATTTTTAGTGCCCAATCCGTAAGCACATTACTCATAAGAAGATCGCATTTGGAACACACGCCTTATAAATGCAAGAATGTAAGAATGTGTGAAATTTTGAATAGGGAATCATTCACAGACGGAAAAGGTGTATGCACATACATACATACATATGAGTATGCATACACACGGCGTCACTACAAGATCACGAGGTAAAACTTCGTCATAAATGTACTAATCCTTAAAAGCTTTCACACGAGTACAACGTCTATTATTCTATACTTATACCGAACGGGATATACATAATCACCAAATTGCATTGCATCATGCATGAAATCCTCTCTGTAATTTCACCAAACTTTCTTCGCCCGAACCTCCCATTAATTAATTCCATTTCCCACACCGTAACTCTACTGTTCATAGTTTTCCTACATCCTCAATCCGCATCCTATGTAAGCTTAAAATTACAACCATAAATGCAATTTTCAAATGTTACATATAGATACTTTTCGACAATCGACTACTACAGTTTACCTCTATTACCCTTGCAATAATAATACTGAATTATGAGCAGCACTTATTTCCATACTTTTTCCAATTTCACAAAGAGTCATGGAAGGCCATGAACTGTTTTTGACTTGTGATTGATTTCTTCAGACGGCTTTCTTTTCTACAAGCACAATCGTAAAAGGGTTAAAATGGGTTAGAAAAGGCCCACCTATGTGTATTCGGATTCATAAAAATCATCCGTTTGAGAGACAAGACAACAACAACTGAGCAGTGCTACCAACCAACACAAACCTATGTTCATATGTGCTACCGTTGCATCATGTCAGGACACACGTGCGAGACAGCTTCATAATAAAATGAACAAGTACGTACAACGTACAATAACACAAAAATAAAATTCGAAACCGATAAACAGTAACAGAGGAGAAAAAAACTCATTTTCACTTCACTGTCAATTTAAAATCCTCATGTCATGCATTTCGCATCATCCGGGCACATGTAGGTGTAGATACTTATTTTCAGTATTAAGTATAAGTATAATACAAATAAATAAACATCGTAGCTAGAGAAGGATAGGGAGAGAGAAGGAGAGACGAATTAGATAGATCATACAATCCACATGTTGAACACTGAATGGATACTTAGCATCTCGAACAAATCGTCAAGTAATGTAATCTCACATTAGTTGCCACAATTGATATGCCATTCATTCAACAAGAGATGCGGTGTGTGACAGAGTAACCCGTGGTTATTGGATAAGTAGTAGGCACATCTATAATAATCGCAGTGTAAGTATACATATAATACCAAAACATGGCCTATAGCTGAAGGAAATTCCATGTGACTCACCGTCACATGTGGATAATAGTATTTTCCTCCACTTACGTACATAACGTTTTAAATCCCTCGCTGTCATATCATCTCGCCTCTCACAACACTCAACTACCTGCTTTCAAAATTCTTAATGGGTATAAACTAAACATACATTTATGATACACACAATACATTCAACTCAGTCTCAATAGAGCCGGTGGGCTCAAAAAATACTCATGTGTGAGTCTGTGTGTGTGTGTGTGTGTCTCAACATTAAACTACATCTGCTACACAAGGTCTCCAACGGATGATACTCTGTACTTACATAAAAGTACTTTTGCAATTTCGAATGCAACACTTCCGATACAGTTCTTCTCAGAACTATTCACTTCCAGCTCATCTTCTAAAAATGAATCACATTGCACTCAAAATCTGCAGCAAATCAAAACTCATGTTCAGCTGGCAAGCAGGAAAGCAGATGAACTTCAATGATCCAAGTTAAATATTGCAGTAAGTCGAATTCTCACATGTTCATACAAGGATATACTAGTAGATGCCACATAGGTATGTGTACATCATGCTAAGGATAGGACTAGTGGGTTAGATAAAGAGATTCTTTTGGTATTAGTCAACACTAACACTACCACCGGATGACTGACTGCCTGACTACCACTTTCATTCAAATCAGTTGGACTTGCAATGAGCAACCATTTATCCCATGTCTGCAGAGATGCATAGGCATAATTATTGCATACACGTATTTTTGTACTAAACTCCGAAGGTTACAGAAATGCTATCCTGTAATCATGCACATAGATATTACAATTACAAATAAATTGATACATTAAACCTTCAACAAATACGAATAAATTGCTGCACAGTTATATACCTTCAACAACTATAAATTAGCCTAAGCTATAAACAATTCCTTTTAAAATTCCCTACCCATCAACTGATCAACAGTTGTGAAGGCAATTAAAGAAGTTGCCGTACGGGTGTGGAAAATTAATACTAACCTAACACATTTACACTCGTTTATTACAAAATAATTACCAATTTACTTAGTTTCCAAATTTTCCCGTTAACAATAACAACTTACTTACTGGCTTTTATAAGCACAGCCTTGACGGATTACCTCGAAATTCTACATTACATGTGCACTACACTTATACACACTTATATGCATGTTCATCACATACAGACAGACATACTCAAATTCCAGACTAAAGCTATGTAATAAATAGGATTGCTACACAAGTGAAAATAAGCCTTTCAATGATTTTAAGCTCCGCATCAATAATACATGAAATACATAAGTATACAGGTAAATCTGCTCATTAGTCATTATCCGCTCGTGAGACGACCTTGCTGTCACTAATGACACCGACGTGTCCCCATCCGGTTTCATACCATTTATCATCTTATCTAATTTCTTCGTTTGATACAGTGTACATCCATAATCCACACACATATACAAATTCTGTCACCACACACGACAAGCAGATATACATACTTTGTAAGTATAACATAAATATATGTATGCCTTCCAGTTTTTAGAGGTAGCTATTATCAGCATCGGTTCCATTGAAAATACAAGTGTGATAGTATACCAATCAAATTTTTTTCCATCTATCTACTACTACTACATACTCACAATTTATCAACTCTAAAACACACACTAGAGATTCCGGCTAATTGTCAGCCGTCGACCGAACGACGTCAATTCATTGGAATCGTCATTTCCTTAACACAGTAGAAATGGAATTTAGCCATAAATCTCTCACCGGATAAAAATAATTCATAATTTTACATTTCCTTCCGAATAACTGTACTGCTCCACTTCCATTTCCTTCCCAGGACAAGCTCTACTATGGTTACGATAATTGCAATTAATGTCATTCCTTTCAGCTGAAATCATTCCACATCCTCAACCGCAAACATCCCTGACTTAGAAATCTAAATTATGAAACATTTGGGTTCGTCTATTCAAATACTAGAAATGTTAGTCGAATTCTTACGAAATACGTGACAAAGTCAAGGAAAAGTATTCAATTTAGTAGATATGTCATCAAAATCAAACACAAATCACTAAAAAGTAAACCTGTCAAGAAGGCCCTATGGTAAGCAGGATAAATTATATCTGTTCTTATACTGCAATTTGCACTTGGTTCATCACTTGCAACATATTAGCTTTGTACTTATTTATATGAACTTCAATACATAATGTGTTTTTCCTTAAATGTAACCACATGATTTATTTTGCTGACAAGATACGGATATATATTTATAACTAATATTACCCTGTATATTTTATTACCATTCGAAATTAAAAATAGAAATTTAATAAACACAATATTAAACCTTGTATATTGGAGAGAATCTCTTATACACCGATATAAATCTCGAATAAAATAATAAAGTAAATATTCCTCAAAGTTGAATGAACAGTGTGTGTACGGTGTACTATAATGTGCAATGCCAAATTTTCAACACTTCATACATAAAATAAATTAACTGACGGACGGATGAGGACGGATACGGATAAATGAAGAGATACCTAATATAAATACATATTCATGATTGTCAAAGTAAATATTGACTTCTAGAATCATGGTACTCGGTTTTAATTAGGCGGTTAAATTTTTACCGCGATTTAAAATTTTTCTAAGGGTCTAATAATGACGAAAAATATTGCCATATTAACGAGATCACAATCATGTTCCAGAGAGGAAATTTTCATATAGTAAAAATTATGAACAAACAAATTTTACACCAACATAATACTATACAGAATACAAAATACGTTTTTGAGAGACATATACTAGATAGGGAGGGTCTCGTGTAATAAATAAACAGATGCTTGAGCTAGCTAAACTAGAATTTCATCTCACTCACTCCTCCTTATCCTAAATGCAAAGCATTATGCATGGATTCATTCTTTGGATGTCTCGTTCTCTAAAGGAATTATGTTCTCACTCGCATCATTTACTCAAGCAACTAAATTCATATTGACATGCTATACTTTTATGTATGTACAGCTTGTATAGGATATGACACATAGAAGAACATCAGCAGTGAGCAGCATAGACAACTTTTTAACTTGTATCATCAATAATATACAGTGCAGCCAAGTCACTTCTAGAGTCCTGTTGATCAGTTAGTTCATTCATAAAACTATGAATACAAATAATACCATTTTTGTATCTAACTCACAGAAAAGAATATTCACTGTTCTAGTTTTTCAGCTCCGTCTCATTCATTAACTACCATACACATACACATACTTTTCACATTTAGAGTGAGAGATTTTCTACGCGTATACCATCAGAGATAGGGATGAAAAAATATATAAAAGTAGGCACTTGCAAGCATGTACATTATGAGCTTTCAATTCATACATAAATATGAGGAACACGAGGTTTGTTCAGACAGCGAGAAACAGCGAGAGAGAGAGAGAAATAGACAATCCACTGCTTACATGTTAAATGTAAATGGACTTACACCTCTATGAACAACATATAATATTCTCCTTGTTGTTGAACTTCCAAATTTTTTTTGGATCCTGATGCTGTAACGATATACCTTTAGGTTTACATATAAAACTCTACAACATAGATTTTTCTTCGCCATGTCATTTTTTTCCCTCTATAGGCTCGATGATGTCTCATTTAAGCATTCACTTGCAAAACAATTTACATTCTTGAAATCATCTGCATTACGCCAACTGCCATGGAGCTTGGTTGTTGGTCATAGCGTAAATATACAATAAAACGAAATTGAAATATGTATCCAAGTATATACGATCATGTTAGAATCATAGAAAATATTATATGTAGGTACAGTGTACAGTAGCAGTCTACACAGGAGTAGTCTGATGGAGGAAAAAATTGCTACAAAATATAAAACTTTTGCTAAAATCATAACATCATAGCATAATAACAGCCCATATTACTCTCACGTATAAATAAACAACAGAGATCACTTCGAACACATTCGTCCAAGTAGAAGTAGTCCACCTACCCGTGTATAACACGTATGTGTATGCTAAAATAGAAATGGCTGCAAAATCGTTGCAAGTGCAATTTACGATTGCATCAGTAATTTTGCCTCGAAAAACGTTTCTATTCATGATCCGCGAGACATAATAATCACCAACAGCGGAAAGCGAATACTTTTTATAACAATCAGGAATCACAACACAACCTTTTACAAATAAGCAAGTTGATGTACGCCACACTCCACAGTCAAAACGTATTTATCCAGCATAGATTAATATTAAAAGCGATTAATCATTTTTCCAATCGATTAGTGTGTATTTATTTACATGGAATTACATCGCATTATATCTCATGGAGTGAACTCTAATAATACAACCCACAACTACGTACGTACTCCACTTTTACACAAAACGTTTGACATCAAAAGACCAATAGTGTAGTACTTACACCACAGGTAAACTCCACACATCCACATTAATATTCGTTAATATTATAGGAGTGAATTCCATTCAAATATTCCAACAACAAACAGCATCCATCATCAAAACAAAAACATTAGGAGACTGAAACCTCGAAATCTGCTGCGCAGAATAGAAGTTTCAAACGAAAGCAAAAACTACGAAATATATATGTGTAGTAATCATGAAAAAGGTGAAGACTACCTGAAGTAATTAAGGATCCGTTCTATTTTCACACCTAAATTTCATCCTTTTCACTTAATTATCACCACTGAACACATGCACAGTTTATATTCGGGATAATACGATATATCTCCAAGTTTTTGTCTAATATCAAAAATCCACCAAAACTTGGTCTATTGCGATGTTCGTTAGTTAAACCGAAATAATTCGAATCCAATGAATGAATTCCGTCTTATCTATATACCATAGTTGTATTTTTTTTCAGTCGAACACAATCTGCCAATCTATATATACTTAATTGATTTAGATCTCAGTCCAAAAGACAGTCAATTTGTGGAATTTCAAAAACGTTTATAATGAAATGCAGTAAATTTATTTTTTCTTCAAGAACGATGCTAAAATTTGACGAAATCCGCAAAAAACTCAAGATTATATTTATTCTCCTTGCGCTGCATCCTCCAACTCATCACCACTTTTTTTCAATAATAACAACAAGAACTTTAATTAATAATTAAAATAGCCCTTTGAAGTCACAATAACAACAATTCAGTAAAGGCTATAATAATAGTTGACAATATGTAACTCCTTGTTACATATGAATTTATACACGTTTGAGAGAGAACAGCTGATGGTTGTGCCACACACTCCTCTCATATACACATATGTATACAAATGGGATTTGCTCTTTATAATATATACATATTTAAGTATAACTCCGCACACAGTTATACACCACCACACTATGTACACCTCCGTGTGTACTTTTGTATTAAGTGTCCTCTCGATTTTTCTCTAAAAAATATTATATTTATTATTTGGAGAAGAAAAATAATTTTTCCTTTTATTTTTACAGATTATCAGCTGCAGAGTAGTAGAATTCACATAGTTTGTGTATTTGTATTTATACGGACGAAGAGCGAGAGAGAGAGAAGAGAGAAAAACAAATTTCTTCTTCAAAAATCAATAACAATAATATTATTATTATTGTTAATAACAATAATGTTTTTGGATCAATGTAGTAATAAGTATATATAGGAAAGGTTGACGAAAACCAAGACAAGTGTGCTCCTCACACTGTACTCACACAAACAGAGAGTGATAGGTTTCAATTAGTACAAAGTACGGCCAGCATCCCAGACAGTGCTATATAATGCAGTAGTAGTGTTGTAGTAGTAGAAGAGTTGGAGAAGAGAGAGAGAGAGAGGAAAGGAGTAAGTAGGTACGAATAATATTGAGGGAGATGGTGAGAGAGAGGAGCATCACAACAAGAGGAGCAGCAGTACCAGAGCGAGAGAGAGAGAGAGAAGAAGATTATGTATATACTCTCTACAGAATTGAGTGGTTGCCGTTCGTTCGCCCCAACGATGGTTCAACTCAGACTGTTTTGATGTGCGTAGAAAGGATGTAAATGGCCTGGCAACTGCCACCCAGCACACCCTACAAGCCCCAGACAATTTCACCAACGTCACTGAAGTTCCCCACTCCGACTCTTGCTTCCACTATATAGTTCGACAAGTGTAGGTGGCTCAAACCTCACGCCTCCCCACAAGACCCACCAATACCACCTGCTCTTCCATCCGATTTCCAAGACCAAAGGCACTGTACCGGTCTTCGTCATTGAGCTCTTCCTCCAAGGCAGATCTAGATTTTAAACCCGCGAGCCGCTTGCAATCTCTCTTCTATATTTCCCTTTAGTACCCACACACACACATACAACCAACACATACACACATCCATCCATCCCAAAAGTGCCATACCAACAAGAGAATCAGCAGCAGCAGCAGCAGTGGAGGATATATACAGGCAGAAGCAGCAGCAACAGCAAAAGAGGGGCTTTAAAGGACTATATATCCCATAAATGATATAAGTATATAAGAGAATACTGCAGAGCAGAGAGAGAGAGAGAGTGAGACGAGAGAGCAAAAGCCCATGCTTACATACATATATCTTCAGTAAAAAGTTCATACTCCTCGTCTTTCAGCTGGATGGAAACAAACTAAAGCCTCAACCTGGACGAAACAGTATGAAACTATTATTTCTCTCTTCCTTCTCAACATCTCAACCCTTTACCCACTGATTCTCTCTCTCTCTCTTTCGCCTTCTATCGGTACGTCTACCTCGTGTTCTCTCTCTCTCTCTCCAACACTCTATGTTCAATAGCTCTCTTAATTCCTTTTCCTTTTGCTACATGCTTCTCCCTCTCTCACAATTGCTATTAAAGCATCTATATATGCTCACACAGCTTTACTTATGCTATTGGTGTGACACTGAAGGAGCATCGGCTCAGAACTTCTTCTCCTTATGTTACTCATTAATACTGAAAACTCTGCTTGCTTCAGAGTATACATAGATAGATACTATTGCTTCTCGGCTGCTCCCTTATCCTCTTTTAAAAAGCAACTGCTGTTGTTGATACTGAATCTGTTGTGTGTGAAGCTGTGGTGACAGTTGCTATTGCTACTACTACTGATCTGTACTATATATTCCTGTATAAATACCGTCGTCTCCAGTCAGCAAAAGTTTCTTCCCCAATAATAATGTATAAGTAAATACTATTACTTATGCCTCTTGTTAAAATCCTTTCCTGCTCCTGATGGTGGTGGTGGTGATGATGATCATCATCATCAGCAGGAGGAGGATGTTGACGGTATACAGACAAGCAAGCATAAGAGAGGGAGAGAGGAATCTCATATAATCTTAGAGCAGAATGTGTGTATACGTGCATGCAAAAGCATCGTCCACATGGACAAACTACTCTATCTTATTAGGTAGAAGAAGATATACATAAGAAGAATTTTTTTAGGTATGGAAAACCTTAAACTCGCTAAGAGAAGAGTTAAAGTCACCAGGACAAAATCACGAGTCAAAAGCCAGCCTTCACTCCTCTGCATCCTTCACATTCACATGCATTTGCATCATCTCATGATCAGTATCACCGACACAGCCAGAGCCAGCACCAACAACCAACACTACTTTAACAGCCAGTATACATATGTACACTAATAATAATGATGCATAGACACATACACACAGTGAGATTCTTTTAGTGAGAAAAATATGTGAACCGAGGAAAAATCTAGTATGCTCACACATATAATATAATAATATTCATCGACGTGTTGGCTTTTTACTTCTCTTTTTGAAGTATACCTACATTATTCGTAAAGATTAGGAGAAAGGTCCTATATATAAGTATAATTATAAGTATACTCATATGTATATAGTAGCCTTCCTTCCCATCCATCCATCCAGTTTATTTCTGAGGTAATTGAACGCTGGTTCAGAATCTGATTGGGCGCCTCTCTCTATATATATTTATATCCTCATCGTTGTTACCCTCAAACAAACCTACACACTGTTTCATTCTCACTCTTAATATAGATATTAGTAGGTGCATGCATTGTGTCTGCTCGAGCGTTATTCCTTCACTTACTCAGTCAGTCAGACAGCAGTGTGTGTGTGTGTGTGTGCATATTATATTTACTCCTGTACTTTTTAAAACTATCTTTTAATTTATGGTCAAAGAAAAAATATTTATAAATGAACATTTCACCTATTCACACATTTATGCACAGTCACAATCAAGGCAGAGGCAGCCTGCACAGTGGAACGACCTCCGACGTTCTGGATTATTGAAAATTATCAAAAAAGCACCATTATAATATAGTAAATATAGTATATCTGTTGATGTTATTATCCTCGTGGAACGATGACACAGTCGGGATGGCTCAAACAGACTCAACTGCTGACTTCTCCAGAGAATTTATGTTCCTCCAAATACTCATACCATTGACGAAGGCTTCCCATCCTATGATATATGACTGGATAGTTAGATAATTGTACTAACTACATAATGTAAACTTCAACCAAGTTTCACAAGACAGCTGTAACATATAATATATATGTGTCTGATGTATCTGTCCCAATTTACAAGATACTGAGATACTTCTATAGAGAGAAGGAGAATTGGAGGGAAAGGATGACGACGATGACAGAGTCGGCGGTGGTGGCGACAACACAAACGGATAGATATAAACTGTATATAGGCATAAGGGACTTCATATAATAACTCAGCAATTCTTTGAACGGGTGTATACGGTATAGTAATCCACATACTTCTATACAGCTGATGACAGAAAGTGTGACACAATTTACTCGGATCATCCCGCCCGACCGATGCGATGGTTATTTAAACTTGAAATCCATCAAGTGTGGTTAATGCTTTCTATCACACAATAGGCTTTGATGGGCTCAAAGAGCATGTGTTTGTTCATTTCTTCACCCAGTGTAAATACCTATTATTATTATAGGCTCGCAGTAAGTACGTCAGTACGTGAATTACACGGAAGTGTCTGTAATATAGAAAAGCACTTGTAGTGCACTAAAAGTTATAATAAAAAACAAGCCTGTGTACTTACACTGGATAGGATACAAACTAAGTATATGACACTAAACTTGTGGATTACCAAAAGCCATCATCAACAACCATCATCACACGAGAGAAAAGTATACACCAAAAACATATAACCATAAATGTAGAAGGGAAACATCAACAATGTCATTGTAGTCTTTCACTTTATAGCTTACACACATTCGCGCCTTCACCCGCTCGCTCTCTCTCTCTCTGTCTCTTTACCACAAGTGTAGTTAGATACACATAACCCACATGAAGAGACACCATCATCATCATCAATTCGATCAATCCTTCCCATCTCCTAAACATGTGATAAACAATGTATACGCAGCGAGCATTCTAAGATTATAATATACCTACATGTACATGTGCAAATACATGGTGACTAGAGGTGACTCTACTTGCATTGTGTAAAGAAGACCGAAGAAGCCTCCAGTCAGGATAAATTGCATCAAATAACACAAGGAAGGTAATAAGTAATAAGATTTAAAGTTCAAATCATTATTATACAATGATATAAGCACGTGAATCCCTTTATGTATAATCTTAGGGATAACTGGATATACATGAATCGAATATTGGAAGTGGGAAAAAACCGTAATATCATATAGGCAGGGATGTCAATTCTACATTACATATCGTTACACTAGTATCATTAACAACGTGTTGCATCATAACCGAGATAATGCTGTCAACATTATACCACCTCGACTCTTTCAGAAGACAAGAAAGCACATGTGTACGAAATTCATTTACAATATTGTGTAGATACATACATAGGGAACTGCTGAGAAAAAGAAACTATAACAGTCAGTGGCAACTGGTAAGTCATAATTGGCTTGAGAATGAACAGTAGAGTTTAATAGAGAACATGCCGGATTAATGAGAATAAAATTCCTTTCCAATGAATAATTTATAAGACGGGCAAAACTATACAGTTAATGATCCCTGTACGTATTGCCACCTTCATAATTCAAATATAATAAAAAAATATTCTGCTTTCTCATTCCAAGTTGTTAGTGTAGTTGCAAATGCATCTTCATTGTGCAAATCACTACGCGGAGGTTGGTTACCACCACAGTATGTAAAAAAAATTGTTCAACCAATAAAGTTATAAACATAGGTAACTAGGTATACGCATGGAAGTAATACTCTAGTACAACATAATCATTAAATCTTGGCAAACACTTTAATATCCAGGAAGGACAAACTATAATACGGGGCAGGCAATACGAACTCGGCATGTAATAGTTTTACTTACATACACACAATATTTCTCGACACTTGAATAGAATAGGTACACGTCTTATTAGAAAACAACACCGAGGCATTCCCTGTAACAAACTCAACGAAATAATTTACTGCTAAATGTTTAAGAAGTGATGGCCTTATCAAGTAACCTTAAAAATCAACAAGTTATACACTAGTTGGGAAATTCGTTAGACTGATTTAGCCATCGATGACTACATGTTTTAATTGAAATTGAGTGTCAACGACTTTATCACAAATATACTTATAGAAATCACACGTTCTATTCTATAAGATACGTATTCTCATTCTCACACCAAGTCAGTTGGAGAAAATGATTTAAAAATACTTGAAATAGAGTATTTTACTACCTTGCCAGTTTGCCAGCACATTCCGGGGAAACAGAAAATCATTTTAAAACACAAGTTTGATAGAAAATGTGAACAAAAATAGTATACCGGAATGACCTAAGCGTGAAATCAAAGTTTTATATATAGTTACTCCTACAAGGTTCAAGTAATGTAGGTATATATAAGTGGAACTTTAAAAAAATCGAAGACTCCACACCAACTAAACCCATTAAAAATCATTCAAATACCTACAAGGCATTACCGGTTACACCTTCACACATTTACAAGATTATATAACAAGAGCAAATTCATGTCCTTAATTATTACATGTGAAGCAGGAGCAGAAGTGCAAAAAGCATTACATGTGTATTTACATACAGGCATAACGATTCCTAAGCCAGTGGAGACCTGATGAATTTACAAGGAATGAGGAATAATGCCGGCATATAAATAAATAACTAACTAGGAGCAAATAAGCTGAAGAAGGTGTTGTGTGTATGAACAAACGCATGATAGATTTTGCCGACGTTTTTCAGGAGGTCGACTTATGACCACGATAATATACTGATACTTGATGCTGTTATATCCATATACATACATAAACACAAACTTTGAGAAAATACTTGGAAGACTGCATTCCAAAACCACCCAGGATCTGATAATATGAATGGAATGAAACCAAAGGATTGTGAAGCTTTAGCGATTTCATCAGCGTCCTTTGACAAAACATACATAACAACAAGATTCACCTGTTTAACAGCCTTTATATTTTTTTTAAATTCCCAATCATTCCCACAGCAGAAACATGCAAATCAACATACAATATTAAGCTACATATATACAGATATGTAATATAAGTAGATACACAAGCATGGCTACAGCATTATTAATTCTTTTTTCATATAACCAAACAGCATGCATTGTAATAATACATAAAGTAATACTTCATATGTGCTATCATCAGATGCTTAAGTTTGGTTGGCCTTTTACACATTGCACTTACTTAAGAGAAGTCCATGCAAAAAAAGTTGAAAGTTCCGATTGAAATTGTAAAAAGCTCTTCAAGAGCTCTTTATAAAAGTATTTAGTTTAGAGCAGCAACAGGAGCAGCAGCAACAACAACAACAGACACACAAGAAAAACTTGTCTTTACTTCCAGTGCTACTCTGATCTTGCCTTCTTTATGTACATATAGACAAACATAGGACATAGGTATGTCTACCTACATCCCCACCACCAAATGATAACTCAAATATCTTTCAATATGGTAACCCTCTTTGTTATTTCATTGTAGATACCCACATACATATACCCATACTTAATATTGGAGATCAGAACCCTATGTAGATTTTGGCATAAAGTATGCAGACAAATTTTTAAAAACTAGCTGCGAAATTCCTTTGAGATTACTCCGCCGTTCATTCACTGGTTTTTGATCATCATCACTAATATACACACACTAGATCATAATAATATTGGAACCACTAATGCGGACGGATAGACCAAACAACCAAGATATACAAATATTATATGATCCGCCTGCCTGCAGTCTATCTATACACGCTTCTGATGAGGGGAGGAACAACAGAATAATGAATGCCAGGTAAACTATGTGGGTCACGACACAGGATGAGCCCAATCGTGTATCAATTTAAACTGTATCTTATCTTCACACCACATTTGCTATGTGTGTATACTGCTCATTCAGACGCAAACAGATGAAAACACATGTAGATATGCTAGTTACAGAAGACAATATTTTATTTGGACAACACGAACCACAACTTACACCAACTCACACCATGTATGAACTAATAATATGGTGATTCTAATATATAGTGTAATCCTTACCAGGGCCATAGGTCTCCCTCCATCTCATCAACTCAATTTAATGCAAGTATAAATAGCAATATAGAGAAAAGAATACAACACGCAAATCTGCTTTAAAAAACTATTTTTCTTGATTTTTCCGAAAAATCATGCACCATCGATCTTCCATTGTTATCCCATATATATGTACAACTACATAGTAGGTTCTGCATGCCGCATACTCACTCCGCATGTATATGCAATGTATCCAGCCACTTGCAAAGGAAGTTCAATCACCTCGCCAATAACGTCCTTCAACAGCAGGTGAAAGAAATAACCGACAATCCCAATTGCATTCCCTCTCTTTGAGCCCATAGAAATGCTTACTTTTCAAGCAAAATGAAATCAATCAAAGACAACAAGAACCGAGAAAACATACAGGGAAGAAGTGCTAATAGTTTGGGGGCCATTTGGAATTTTGTATCAAACCTGGGAGCTTATCACATACATGATGACACATCTACGAAACGGACGTCAAAGCAATTCCAATCATTTGTCTAGTGTGATAAAAATATACCTCTATTACCTATGTAGCTATATAATTTACACAATAAATATCATATAAAACGTCATCTTTAATCAAGTTAAAACATTTTAAATCTGCCAGGAATATAAACACAAGAATTTCCTCTAAAATAGATTTTCTAGGAAGATCAGATTTAATTTAGCAAATCACCAGCAGAGCCTGATCCTGATTTTTGCAGCTTTGGCCTTGACGTCATGATATGCTATTGGCTTTGGCTTTTGACTACGTCTTCATCGGTGGAAGGAAAGCAAAGGTATAGGCGGCAAACAGTATCCCTATAGCCTAGCAACCAACAGAAGTTCCAGCAAAATTCTGCCATATGTTGCATGCTGTTAGTTCTCTGACTGATTCTATAGGTTCTTATTATTATTCTGACGTTAAGAAACGGCTTAAGTAGAAATTTAGGAATAACTCAGAAACTTTCAAAATAATACACACCTACAAGTTTTATTTGAACTTAAACCCTTACTTTACCTTTCACCCTTGTAGCAAATATTAAAACTTCGCAAATCAAGGGGAAAAATACTTTTACAGGAATGCTAAGGAAATAAAGCACGGAGTAATATATTATTGGCTAAAGGTCTGGAATACACATAAAAAATACAACAAAAATCCATAGATTCCCTGTCGAGAGTAAAAGGTCAGAAATTATTGTAACAACGCTACATCCATCGAAGCAGAGAATAATGGAAAGCGTTTACATTAATTTCAAAAAGGTTGGTTGTATACGTCACAACGAAACCTTTTAGAGGTAATTTAATTTTCCGAAATGGAACTGAGTAAAGTAAATAAATGGACAGCGACGCGAGAACAAGAGCAGCTATAGTTTTGGTTCAAATGATGAAATGGTACCAACAATAGCATTAAGTGGCTTATTATTATATATATACCTGTATTTCATTTTCACTAAAACTTAAAGTAGTATATATATTGTAAGTATACTAATTACAAGTGACGGAGGACGGTGTCGTCAATTTAAAATCAGTGAAATCACTTCCCACATTTAATTGTCCTTAAGTACATTCATATAGGACAATAGACACAGGGGAAGTCACAGATGTAGGATATAGAATAGCTTGGTGCATCTTCGCTGATTACATCCCAGAGAGAGAGAGAGAATGTATCTTGTCAGTTCAGCGGTAAGAATGTGTATATGTATGATGAAGAGAAGAGGAGCTTAGGCAAGCAGTGGTCTCAACTGCTGCTTCTCCTCTCCTCTCATCCTTTTTCCTTCCTATCCTCCACAACTCCAAGTAGATCCAAAAAGATGCATGGAGCGAGGGTCATCGAACTCGTTAAACCCGAATTGTCAAATCATATTTTCTTGTGTGGTGGTGAAGAAGAGACGGAGGGAGGGAAACAAAACGAAAATTCCAATGGTGTTGTAACAGTTATAAATGGACAGACCTATGCACCTCACAATCACATGCTTTCCCACATTAGGTATAAGTATACTTATATATACATGTAAAAATCACTTAGCAAATCTCGGCGACAAGGAAAGCCCCATTTCCTAAATTGATTCCAAAGATGATGGATTCAAAAATAGAATCACATACATTGTTAATTAAGCATTAAATATATCTACAAGAACATTAAATCATTTCATCAGCAATTTCCAAGTAAATGTTAATAAACTACTGCTTAAAACAATTCCAGTTGAGCAAATATTTGCTCAACTTTTTAATATGTGCTTGCAATTTCTAAGAACACTTACTCATTTCTATGATTAATAAAATAATTTTCGCGCAAATTTATTCGATGAGCCTTACCAAGTTACCAAGTATTTTTTTGGGTGGATAAATATAATAGAAAGAGTACAGACATTTTGCCTTTATTTCACCAATTCTGTTGGATTTGCATATTATATGTACATAGAGATCCTAACTGCTAAAAAATGGCCAGTCAAATTGTGGATAGATACATGAACATGAACATACATATGGAAGTCGAGACGGAAGGATCGGCCAAACGGAAAGATACGTTTATATATAGTTGGAAGGCATTCTTCCGCCCCGACAGAAAGATTCGTTTTTGTTTTGCCCTTGCTCAATTCTATATAGTAGAGGAGCTTTGAATCCGTTTCGGATATGTTCAGTATCATATGGCTGGAACGGGATCGTCGGGAGCTTGCATCAAATATTTAAACGCTTCCCTCCAAGCTACGCAGATGCAGTTCTTTTAAGTCCAGTCGATTTCTTTTATAACAGGCCCTTTGGATCTCTCCTCTCGCCTCTATGCATTAATAGAAGGTATACAGACGCAGACAGAGCACGAGGAGTCAAAGGAAAACCGAGCCTGGGAGCAAAAAGCAAGTACATACAAAGAACATTTCTACTGCAATCAAACTCCGAAGACTATCCTCCTAGTACATAACATGACGGCTTGCGAATTGCAAATAATATCCTGTGTGATGTGTTACTGACTCCGAAGAAGAAGCTGAGAAAAAATGAACTGCAAGATAAGACAAATGGGGGTAATTTTTTTTTAGATTCTAAAAGATACAAAACCTTCCTAGCAACGAATCAAACATAGGGCTTTATTTTGATTTTTGATTAAAACAAATCTTTAAAAAAATCCAGACAACGACAAAGACATCGCTAAATAGTCTTGTGTCTAGTATATTAGTGTACACTTGGCCCAAGATTTCATTTTGCACATACATATACAAAAACATATAGATATGCTACTGCAGTGATAATAATCTCCTTCAAGATACTTTATGATCTCACATGATATAGAGAAAATGTTTTTTTTTAACAGAGAGAAATGATAAAACAGACGGATTTGCCCAGTTGCTCCTCTCCGTCTGTCTATACTTTAATAAAAGTGTTTCCACCATGTAAGTACAGACAAACATGTAAGAAAAAAAGATGTTGAGCACACGCCACGGAAGACGGAGAGTTAAAAGTTTATATATTATTCATACAAATGAGGGGCAGGAGTAGTTCATTAAAATATAGTTGAAACGAAGAGTAAATTAATATGCATGAGTAATTGATTTATTTATTAAAACCCAATAGGCTTGCATATATACAACTACAGCAAGAATCCAAACACTCGACAAGTCATAAACAAGACTTAAGAGTAGTATATAGAAGAAGCAGCAACAAGAACAAGAGGCAGGAGGAACACGCGATGAGCACATACTCTCCGAAGGTGTTAGGAATGACAAGCCCAGAGGGCCAGGCAACATAACAACAAAACAATAACACAAAGGCTGTTTACTCAGACATTCTTTATTAAGATAAATAGACGGTTCATCGCTTTAGTTTGGCAGTGGTCAGTGCCTGAATGGTTGGCCATTAGAGAGTGTATCATAATCGCAGGAGGACAATGTTTTACAATACATATTATATGCATTCAAATCCACTGCACCAACACCAACCACACATCTCAAATGAGTGAAAGACCCTAATAGACAGCCTACCTATTCATGCACTACATAACATATATAAACATATTCATAAACATAAAACGTTAAAGATTAAAGAAAAAGAATACATGCTATAAGAAGCGTACTTTAAATAAAAAGAATATAATATGTTAAACTATTATATGCATGTACTTGAAAGGGAAAAAAACAGATAATATGTTATAAGCGGGCAAGCACCTTATACTCTTGCCAAGACAGACTTACATATATCTACATATTTCATGATTGTTCCGTTCCTAAACCGCCTGCCACTTGACGTCGTTCAAAGAGCTTTTAAAAAGTCGGATATTCTTCTGCCCATACGATGATACCCATGCAGCCTGTGTACATGCTATCAAGAACTGATTCACACGATCATACGAAGGAACAAATGATGAATGACTGGATTTGGCTATAGAAGCTGTGAAAGAAGTAATTAGCACATCATAAAGTGAACTGTAGGCAGTTCAGTAGGCTTTCAATATGGACCATGAGAAGGAACCCAGACATGAGACAGACACCCAACCAGACACAACGCGAGCCAAAATCTTTGCTTGCCAGCATCAGCATCAGCAGTATATAACAGCAGGAGGAGAAAGACAAAATAACTAAAAATGCAATGATACACACACACACATACACCTTCTGTCTTGTTGTATTAAAAGTAACTTGATCTATAAGAGGTATCTCCATTCCATACTCATACGTCTCCTAGAAGATAGATACATTTCCATGAGTATCTATATGTATATAAACAAGAAAAATGCACTCCTCTGGCTCCTGCTACTGATGCATCGTCCGAAAAAATCAGCGAAAAGCCATACAGTTCACAGACATAATAATATGCGGGACCTTTTCATAATATTAACGGCTCCCACTGCTCCCAGAAGTTCAGCAGAGCCATGGCCGGTACAAGATAGACGATCATATGTCTGCAACACCCGCCGAAAAACTGTTCCATCCAGAAGTATACTATTCTTATGCATATATACATACATAGATACAGATACACATTTAAAGAATCCCTACGAAACCCACGATATTCATGACATGAACCTCGACTCTAGTCTATACACACTGTATATACATACGCAGAGATCAGCAGCCGAACGAGACACGCTATATGACCAAGACCAGACAGACATTATTTAACTCGGGAACAAGTATCCATCCAGATGGAAAAACGCCGAGAGAGAGACACCGAACCACCGAACGAGATATATCTACACATATTATACGAAACCTCTGGAATAGAATCAAGTCACCAAAAACAAAAAAAATTATCGCATTACATTATTCGCACATGTTTTTCCTCCTGTTGAATTCTTTTATCATTTCCCTTATACTAATCTAGAAGTTATGATCGCCCCAGCAGGTTTAGCAGATCCAGGGAATCGAATACAAAATCCAGACCCCGCAATTAAATATTAAACAAGATGCATTAAATCCTCCTAGGATGCATTACATCTTAACAAGATTCATCACCTCTTAAAACAAGCCGCATTAAAACTAAAACCAAGATTCCTGATCTCTTAAATAAAGCTTAACAGCATCGAATGTGTTTCCCGTCCAATTGCTATACCTCTACATTGAAAGTATTTGTCCGCAACAATTCCCACAATAATATAGAGTACCCCATTTTTTCTAACAAAATCCATCCCTACAATCGAATGTTGACCTTTTCAAAAAACACTAAATATTTTACGCTTTTCCTGATCTTGATTTTGAATTGAATTGACACAAATCAAGCTCACATTTTGACTACACGCCACCATCTACTGCCATAATCTACGGCCACCATCTCCACGGTTTGTAATATATAAAATACCATGATATATACTTATATCCACACAAATAATAATATTAACAAATGGATAAAACCCAATGGAGGGAAATCCCTCCATGGAGATTGAAGATCTCCACGGAACCAAACCTACAAAACTACAATAACAGAGACAATCTTACCTTGACGTGATCCAATTAGTGTCAAATATCTTGAAGATGTTTTCCCTCTAATTTTTACACTAACATGAACAATTAAAATGTCCAAAATTTGTCAAGGAAGTAAACAGCCAAAAAAATTATTGTGAAACTTGCTCCTCTCTACGGTCACCAATGGCGGCTCTCAAGCTTTGGCTTGAACAGATGTTTTTTCCGCGATTTTATTTTCCCCTTAAAATTATAATTGCCGAATATTCTATTAAAATATTTATTTTAGGACAGTATGTTCGTATTTATTTGTTTAAAATCCGTTTAAAAAATTTTTAATTACTATTTAAACTCCACCAAGCTCGAGGAGCTGGAGGATGAGTTTGTTGTTCAAACTGCTCGGCGATTGCCGCGGAAGTTTGAAATTCCAGCTGGGAAAGTTTACAATGGTTAAGTATAGGCAATGCTGTAGGCATAAGCAATGCTGTAGACATAGACATAGGCAATGCTTTAGATATACATATAGGTAATGCTTAAAGTATAGCCAATGCTTTAGATATAGGCAATGTTGGAGATATACGCAATGCTTTAGATATAGGCAATGTTGGAGTTGGAGTTGGAGACATACGCAATGCTTTATAAATGAGAGCATATATGTGTATAGCAAAACAAAGTTCGACGGTCGTGGTCGTTGATGCAATGGGTGAAGGTACTTTTGCTTTGCTTTAAATAAGGATCCCAAAGTACTAATTTCTATATCCTCAACACAGAAATTTTAGTACTTTTGAATACTTTGCCAGTATAAGCTTTATTAAAGCGCTTTTAAGCCTTTGGCTTTGGTTTGCTTTGGTTTTGGTGATTTCGTCGTCGCTGTGAGACATTTCTCCGTGTTGTGAATGTTGTGAGTCATATAGATTTTAACGTTATGAGACACATTGGAAGGATTTAAGAGGGACTAAATTTTTGGCTGGAAATTATCCTTTATTATTATTATTATTCTTTTCAAAATGCCTGGAATTTTGGATAATATCAATTGCGACTGTTTAGAAGGAGATAGGCGGAATAGCATTGCAGCAGCTATAGCTGGATTTCTGGTAATTTTGATTTAAAATAAATATTTTATTGCTTGTCATCATCATTTTGGAAATCATTTTTGTGAGGCCCGTATATATTTCATTGGGTTTTAAAAAAGGTTTATTTATTTTTTGATTTGTTGACAAATTGGAATGATGTGTGAATTTTCATTGTGTGATTTTATTAATATTATTTTATGATTATTTTTATTGTTTATTTTATTATTTATTGTGTTATTAAATTTAAAAATAATGCTGAATTAATTGTAATCATGATTACGAAATTGGTGATTAGGTATGTGGAAATGAGAATGTATTTTTTAATATTTCATTGGTATTGTTTATATTTTTTTTATTGAATGTAATTGATCATTTTGTTATTAGTATTGCGGGATTTGTTAAAAAACAGATTATTTGCTTAATTATTTAGTTAAACAATTTGATAAGAAATTGAAGAAATAATCATGAAATTAAAGTTATTATTGAAATGAATAAATTATGAGAATGATTTTGAATTAATAGAAGTTTCTGGGAAGTAGTGTATTTGTTATTATTTTGGATTTGTAGTATTTTTGAGTTTTGAATTTATTAAACTTCATGGGTGATGAGGAAGTTAAGGATGTTGCAATTGTTATTTGCAGTCGTGAATCATGGGAGTAGAAAAGTAGTGATGAAATATGATTGATAAGGGATGACTTGACTTGAGTGATAAATTTGTTTTGATTTGGCATTAATAATGAAGTTGGTGTTTTTAATGGTTTAATCAATAGTTTTTCACTGGCTGGTGGATCATCATTGATGTTGCTGCAGATGCAGATCTTCAAAAGGACTGGGCAAATTCCTACTACACCTGTGGAGTACTTGGAACAATTGCGTTGTTTATGTGAGTGATTCATGCAATGAAAAAAAATGATTTGTTATTATGAGTATAATTTACATATTTATTATTATGAGTTTTGATTTTGGAAATTTAGGTAAAGTATTTGAATGCGATTCGAGGTTTAACTTTAAAATGGAGGAAGACATGAAAGTAAATTTACTACCTGTTAATTGCAAAATGTGATTCTTCACAGTTGCATTTCTTAAAGAGAATTGTTAAAACAATACTAAAAATTAAATATATAGTTTATATCCAGTTTAATTAAGCTAATTAATTTCACATTCCTGTGCGCTGTCTTCTTTTTTTAAATCAATTCAAAACGTCTTAAATTTGTTGATAGTCTTAACTTGACATTTTGAAAAGTTCGAACATTGAAGATTGAACATCGTAACTTCTGGTGTCCGCATTAGTTGCAATTTGCAAAAAGCACCTTTAGTTCGTTATTATTGGCCTAATGTGATTCCCAATTTATCTATAATAAAAGCCGTTCATAACGTTTTTAGAGCATAGTTCGGACAATTAGAAGATGTCGATCAGTTGTTGTGCATGGTTGAAGTTCGGACATTTCCTTGAAAGTTGATTAGATTTCGCTCAAGCTATTTGTACTTATATGTTTTGTATTTGTTAACTATGAAATTAATCTCATAATATCTCTTGCAGGATAAATGCCGTCTCAAATGGACAGTTGCGTGGTGACGCATTCACCAACGGCTGCATGGGTCCCCGTGGGGCAAGAACGTGGCTGTTCGTTGGCTTCGTTCTCGGTTTTGGTTCAGTAATTGCAGCTGGATGGATCTTATTCCAAGGATATGTTATTTCGAACGCAACTCACGGTATTGTTACTTCTTATGCTATTAGTTATTACTAGCTTGGTTTGACTAAAAACCATTTGGGATTGTAGTGTATCATGTCAACATTATGCATATGTCGATTTTTTCGCTCTTGCCTTGAGTCACTAATTTGTTTGTTTGGTAATGCAGGTCCAAATGCAAGCAAATGGCCCGGAGTAGCAGTGTTCTTGCAAAATCTATTCATTTTCGGAAGTTCTCTGGTGTATAAATTTGGGAGATCCGAAGATCTATGGGGCTAATTCATGCTCTGCATTCCACTTGTAATTTAATACCATAGTAATATTCGTTTTTCCATAAGTTGTTTAATCGTTTAACGACATCGTGAATCTGCAATGAAATATCGTATATGTGTATGTACGTAAAATTAAATAAACACCACTCTGAATCATCGCTTCGTATCAATGTTCCTGTAGTTTATCGTTAATGAACTCATTATTGGTGTACATTTACATTTATATACATTCTTCAAAGCTTTTAATAAAATCTCTATTCCTCACGCAAAAGACCCTTAAATTGTCAAGTGTATAACACTAACACTTGTACTTTTTTATGCTATTCATTTGAAGTTGTCATTTGGCAAGTTCAAAAACATATTTGTAAATTGTAATAAGTAAGCTATTTTATTCTTGTACCTATTATATTCTGTACGAATCTACTAATAATCCAAAAATACATACAAATGTGTAAGCGATCTAGATGCAAAAAACTAGCCAACCATAGAGTCGGGGTTAAGGGAGGCCGATTTGTTAAAGCTGAAATATTATTGATATTTAAGGTTGCAAAAATGCTGCAATGCACATGAAAAATTTCAAGTGTTGCAATATACCTATACTTACACACATATATTATGGTGTATTGAAAATATATACTTATAAGTATATTTAACTCGATTAGTAAAAATATCTTTCATAATCTATTTATAATCTATCACGGATGTCATAAGGCCATTACCTTTACACTGTCACTTCAGCTATTGTTTTTAACAAAAAAGTGCTGATTCAAAGGAAGCTCACCTTTAGTTTGTTCATAGTATAACTTTGTCAACCCCTACCAATCATCGTCTTCCGTAAATTAGACTTGTGAATTTTGGTTTACGCTTGTCAACATAACAAATGGACTCGAGGACTGTATTGCATTGCTTCACTGTAGCTCCCTCTTGTGACCATTTCCATACTCTTTGTAACTTTCCTCCTTACTGCATGCAGTATTTCTCCAAAAAGGGGACTAAAGATTTATTTATCAAAAATTCGGCTAAAATTACCAAAAATAAGAAACATTCGTTTCGTGACTCTAATTTGTCTAAATTCTAATACTTTTGTCCATAGTACTGGAGCTGACTTAATCAGAAAACGTTTTGTTTCTCAGCGTCTGCCATATTCCTTACCAGTCCAGTCAATATGGGAACGTAATTGGGACGTTGTTCGTTTTTAAATGCAGACAATAATTAATGAAGATAACTTTCAAAAGCTCCCGCACTCACTAGTAAACGAGCTTGTGAAGATCACAAGATTATTAAGTTCACTTGTGAAACGAGTTTTATTAGCGCTCTCCCGTGTGAGCTAGTTGCAATGACAGGTAGGTATATTTATTTGGATATAAGTAAGTACATTTGAGCTCATGCCTTTTCTGTAGTGATTTTACTGAAATTTGACATCCAGATTTTAATAAAAAAAATCATGGGATCTCACCTGTGCATATGTCACAGAATTGCAGTTAACGTTTAAATGGATTCCAAATATCTTGAAAACCTGCTCAATCCTTAAATGGTTGAAATCAATGCTTTTTATTATCATAATAATGGGCCAGCAATACTGATTACGAGCAATTTCTTGCTATGTTGGAGAAGATTTTGACATTCGCGTATTTTGGGTGACCCTATTATTTTATTCTGCCCCGAATTTTAAGTATAGACTTTGCCAATCCCATTAATTTTACTCACCAGTCTACACTTGATCAGGAACTAAAATGTTGAAACCTTGAAAGTCGCATGGTGCTAGGGCTTAAAGTTTAATTGCTGATTTACATCAACATTGACAGGAGATTCGAATTCAAAGTGTAATATTCAATGCAAGTTTAAAGTCGACGATGAAATCCGAATGCGAAGTTTTTTATTCAATGAAAGCATTCTACTTATTTTGTGATGGATTATATCATGCTATATTCCTGGTTAAAATGAGTACATTTGTAAATACAGTTTGATGTTGCAAGCTGTAGGTGAGGAAAGCTAGCATTAATCGCTGGCCAAAGAAATATTGTCCATATTTATCTCTCATACGTGTAGTAAAGTCATACCTCCATTATAGAATAGAGATTAGAATTTATTAGGGCGATTCAATTGGCCTCAGCCTTTACAACCTTAATGTCTGTGCATCACTTTTGCACAGATCTTACCATACATACAATCGTTACATCATTTGATCAAAATTCCAACATCTAAACATGCTTAAATCACTACGGGATATAATGTTACAGTTATCACTATTCCCTTCCCTGGTGAAAATAGTTCTCTTTGCTTTCAAATGTGATTTCTCCTTGTTTGTGGCGTGGGCTAGGCTAAACGGGGTTCCAACTTCCAAAGGTACTTTTGCGTTTAGCGCCGTCATATTTGCCTAAGGTAATGGTAGAACTGGTATTTCGCTAAACGGAAAATCCTTTACTGATTCCTTCGTTTACTTCTCTCTCTTGGTCGTGATGTTTCTCTCTTCCCTTTGTGTTGCTTGATTTCTTCTTTGGCAAAGTCTTGCTGGATAAACAATAAACACTTGAACTTTCTTCTCAGAATCGTCTTTTATACTTCATCAATGTTGTTTCGTCCTTTTGGTTTGTCAAACATAATATTATTGGCCTGTGTTTGATGGGGTCCGTGGACTTAACTCCGATCTTATATACTGCATCTATTTGTGGGTTTGGGATCTCAAGGGCGTTTTCAGTAAAACTTTTAACGGTAGCCATCAGTTGATCTGGTTTTTCAGTTTTTCATTGTTGTGCTCCTCAATCCCGTAAAATACAACGTTGTTTCTCTCCGCCATTATAAATGCGTATGTCTATTGCATGATATGTATGATGTATGCGCAGTTATCAAATTGTCTTTTTATTACAAAAAGACAATATGACAATTGGCCTCCCGCAAAATGCTAAGTTGGTGCCATATGCATGCTGAAAATATACAGAGCATATAGGTGCTCAATAAATTGTACCCGAAATAAAAACTCAGTAATATTGTAAGTACTGTTTTTCATTTTAATCCCCATAAACTAGTAGATATTTACTTAAAATCAACACCTACTATGGTATCAATTAACACTACAATGCTACAGAGAAATTCAAAATCACGTCAAACAGTTCATACTCTTAAATATTTTCAAGTCAACCTAAAGCTTCTGATTTCAAATATGTATTTGCAAGATTGATGGTCTAAAATAATCTTAATTTAATAACATTCATTTACCCTTCGATTTTGGAATCCTTTGGAATCGTTGGACAACATGTGACAATGAATTATTTACTTAATAACACGTTACAAATTCTTTGGCTTCAAGTTTACAATACTTATGAATACAAATAAAGTTAATTGTAGTAATTTTTATTTAAATAATCACATATTTAAAGTGTTGAATACATCACTTTAATTTAGGGTCTAATATTCTACAAGAGGATTTTAAAATGTAGTTTACATGGCATTATGAAATGATTATTTGGACAAAACCCGGTATGCATTTTTCATTATTACACAATATTAGCCAACATGTACAGACGTATTGACATTGCAATTTCGAATTAAACCAATTCAAGTATAAAGCTACAAAGCCTTCAAAAGTACCACATCACTATAGTGTTATTATGGTATCTAGGTAATGTAATACTGACATCTAAAAGATTCTTTAAAAATACTATGGGTATAAGAGGGAAATTCATACAGGTATTTACAGTTAATCATAATTACATGATTAACTTATGATAATTTTTAATCGAATCATAATTATATGAAGAACGCGTTCTTATTCGTATAATGTATAAGCACTTAGAGTTAAACCCTTAATACCTTAACTAGAAATGGCATATTTAATTAGCTTTACACATATGAATATAGTTGTGCGAAAATTTCAAAACATACACCCAAATAACGCAAAGTGTGTGTTGTAGCACTTAATACTAATCATCTTCATTACAGTATAGCTACCATGTACACTTAATAACAAAAACAAAAACTAACTTCTATAATTAATTATTATACTTAGCTACATTTAACTTTACAAACACGCGTGTATAGGAATGAACGCATACAAATTCGTAATTTAATTAAACATTTGTGTACACATATTATGGTACATACAGACATTCATTCAAACGCATATTACTATTTAGTAATACATACATTCAAGTATTTATGTATAATCGTATTCACATTTTTATATGTACCATTATTATTCTAGAGTTTCTTATATACAAACATTAAAATTACAAAACTTAAACATACGTATAATATTTACTTATAAGCAGAACTTATAAAATGTAAAAGATGTGTATACACATAAGCATTTCATCGCTCGAATTGCAATTTGAACTCTGAGGAGCGATCTGTGGAATTATTTCAATTGCTTGAACCTAAAAGTAATATTCATAGCTATAATACTTGAATACATAGTTTGCATGCATTTTATCATACTTGTATATGGTGAGAATGGCAATATTGCTTCGTGTAGCCTAATTGTTTATGCATTGTATACGTACTTGACGTAGTTGATAAAAACATTATGTACATGACACTGCGTATAAAAATGAGATAACTATGATACAAGTAATAATTATTATTGATTAATCATGCGTGTAATTCAGAAATGCTTAGAAATACAGTTAGTAATGATTTTATCATCACAGAAACGTCAAATGATTCAATTAACAAATTTGTCGTTTCACCAAAATTAAATGACAATTCCGTCTGCAATAATGGTGATCCCGACAGTTACAAAACAAAACAGATACATATCTGGAGTTCACTAACATTATTTGAATCAATGTAAGATAAAAACACAAAATGCAGTGAATGCATTTAGTAGATATGTATGTAATACTAGAAGATATAGTTCGGATGAATTGTTATATTGATGTAAATACATATACGTAAAGCGAAAAAGATGGGTTAAAGTTCGATAATCTACTGATAGATAGTTATTTTCACAACGTTTCATTTGCAAGGTCGAAAATACTCATCAAACTAAATGAATAAATATACTTATTAATGCAGGTTGGCAATTTTAGGCATACGCCAATAAGAATCATACAATGGATTCTATCTATATAGTAAGTTGAACAGTTCAGGAACTTTCTAAAACTTATGTGGATACACGATACACCATTGTAATACCTCATATTGCATGTAGTATGTATGCACGTTCTAAACGACAAGGTTTCACGTTGCACTAGAGTACCAATTGGCACTTGGTTTTCCCGGATGATATAAATGGAAACCCGTGTGTGGTGGAGGATAGAATTGGGATTGGGAATGGTCAGTCAATGGGTTACCATATTGAGATTCTAAGGAGGAATGTGGATGGTAGCCATAAACTTGGGGTTTCAATGGAAGAGGTTGTGCAGGTCCATCCAAATATGACTGCGGTGGTCTGAATGAAGTTGCTGTTCCGTCCCCGTAGCCATTATTTGGATCACCATAAGGTGGTTTGTCACGAGGTGAGACAGAAGCCGGGGGCGTCATAGCTGGTTGGTATTCATACGATGATACGGATGGGTATGGTACTAAAGAAGGAAATTCCGCGGATGCTGACTTTTGATGAGACCCTAACATGAACTGTGATTCGCCAACGTAATTGTCCGAACCTGGGGGTGTTGGCAAAGCACTCTGAACTGTACTCATATCTGAATAGTAGGAACTTGCTCCACGGGCTGCTACCACAGCAGCTGCAGCCGCTGCCTGTAAGTTCACAAGTAAAATCAAATCGTCAGTTAGTTAATAACTAATTATATGGAGAGAGCACAATAAAAACATTTTCAATTTAACGAACAGACCTGAACATTCGCCCGAATGACACTTTCTCTGGAAGCACAAAGTTGTCGAAGTAATGCAGAGACAGGAAGTCCTGGTCCGGATTGAGCTCCTGTGCCAACCCACTGGATGGCGGAACCTGTTCTTGATCCAGGTTGTTGCCGGAGTAAGGAATCAGCACTAAAGTCAATCCCTGACGACACGATAGAGCTGCTGTGATCACTATCACGCCCTGGTAAATGTTTCGACATAACTTGTTCCAAATCCTTGACTGAGGATCCACCCTATAATACAAAAGCAACATTTTGATGAGTATCGAGATCCTTAAATAAATAAAATCTTATCGCTCATTTTAATCAAGGATCAGCTAAACTATGAGGAACGTTGAGATGAATTATGTGCTTACACTCGAATCCCAGTGACTTGGGTGGCTAACTTTCCTCCACCTGGCCGAGTCCCCACTGTTATCTGCCTCTATGCTGCTGTGATGAGGACTTGACCCACTGTCATGTCCAACGGAAGCCGGTGTCACGGATCCGGTATGATTTCCATGGGAGTGGGAGCTTGTGCCATCCATAACATCATTTTGTACGATGATTTGTCGTTTGGCACAAGGAGAAGAATGGTTAGATTGATTACTGGAAGGAGCATCCATGGGAAGACCAATGGAAGGTAGGTCCTCGGATGTGGTTGCAGAGCCATTGTGTCGGGAATTACTATTGTGGTTAATACTAGCACGATCTATTTTCCGCTTTCTCTGATTTGCCTTGACCGGGGCTGGATTGACACTGGCCACGGGAGGAATTACAAGTGGTTCTGCATCCATTGATCGAACCGACTGCGGTGTTCGTGCATCCGCATGGTCAGGTGTCGACGTGGAAATCGGCGTCAGTGGTTGAGATTCTGGTAGCACCTGAAAAGAAACGTGCACCAAATAAGTAACCTCTGCTCCGGCACTTGCATTGTCATAGTTTGCCATGTATGCGACCACTAGAAGGACCGAATGCCACATGTTCTCACTATTGATACTGTATTCTTTCCTTTTCGGAGACGTGTCAAGCAAGTCCTATCAGATCATGCTCCTTTTCTAGTGTAGTTTTCGCTCTATATATCATCACCCACAATGTCGTGTCTTTGGCCGTGAACCTTGCTCATTCTACAGCTATATAACGCATGTTAACCCCCTTAAACTTACCGAACTTGTTTCCTTCGAGATCCGTCCTCCTGCGGTAGTTCTTTGGTGTTGAAGACCTCCATGATTTGCTCGTCTCTCTCTACTTTGGCAGCTATCCCGTAAATCTGGTGACCTTTCGGAGCCCGCACCAGATCGTGCACCCGGTGATTTACTTGTGTCCAAATGATGCCCTCCTAGACTGTCGCGACCACGACCACCACCGTCTGAAAATAAAAAATATGACCGTCGTCACCACATAATACCCACTTTCGTTTAGTTGTGGTCATGCTAAAACAAAACCAACAACAAAACGCCTGACTCCCAGCGGAAAAACTTTAAAATCAACAAGCACGTTAAAATACGGAGGGAAAGTGAATAGTTTTTATACAACCGCCGTACAAGTGCGTACAAAATACAAAGTTTATTTGATAGTCTTCGCCCAGTTGACTTTTACAAACCAATGTCACTGGGTTGCTCTAACTATTACTACAAGCATCACGTCAGTGGTTCAACCTTGTCCCACCAAAGTCACGTCCACCTCGCCCCATCTTCTATGTATGTATTTATGTGAGCAGTTTTCATCTCACGTTCAATTGTTCCCCACTCAGCACGTACAAAACACAGCGTGCCAATTGTGCATTGTACACAGCTTCAAAGATACCCCATTCTGACTGACTATTATGACAAAACCGTATGTTTTGCAAATATTTACTGTCATCCACACTGACAATAACAATGGAACGTAATAATTACATTGTATTACGCAATCAAATGCCTCTTACCTAACCCTTGAGTGAAATTTTCATATTATTACTTTAAACAACCTGTACAAGTAGCGAATTCACTGCTCACCTGAGGAATCATTATCCGGAGATTTACGGTCACGCTCATCCAGCACCTCTCTCTTTACAGTCGGCATAATGTCTTGTTCCAATTGACAACAATCCATGACAATGTGAGAATATTCTTTACCACTGCAATATAAATCAAGTAAGATTGTTCAACATTAGATCGTCGATTTAGCTTGAAAACCCGTCATTTAGATCAAAGGTATTTTACAATGGAAATAATGAAGTAATGATGCAGTATCAATATTAAATAAAAGGAATATCATTTTACCTTATGACATAGTTGACGCATATAATACTCTGCTCATCAGAATTTTTAGAATTACAAACGACAGTGGCACATGTCTGAATCCAAGTGTAGCCGCCGTTTTTGTTCATTAACCGATAATACTGACTCATTACTTGACCTTTACCCAGCACTGCAATGAGAAACAAGATTTACATGAGTATTTTTCTGGCTATGATATTTATGTTTACAAAAATTAATAAAAAATGCAAGCTAAATAATTATATGTTTACAGTAGCATTGAATTTTAGCATTCCATAAAAGAAAAGAATCTATAGGAAAAGATGAAAGCAACAAGAGGATGAGTCATAGTAAAAGAGACAATGGCGAATCAAGTAGCTTATGAAGTTGTTATTAATTTGTCGAGTGGATTAAGATAATGACAACGGATGCGGCTGGGCCGTAAGGGTTAAAAATAAGTACTCGCTGCCTTTGAGTTCACAAAGAAGTGGGTAGTATACTTCCTAATATAAAAGCAGGAAAGGAAATAGACGAGCAAAGGAGAAATTTCATGGTATAATTGAAGAGAGTTGGTGTATAGTATAGTTTTAGTGAAAGCGAGAAAGCACCAGAAGATATTAAATTGGTGTTATAATCTGCCCTGCCATGGAAATACACGTGAGTTTGTGTGTGTGCAATATAGGTAGTGGTGAAGTGGTAGTAATAGTAAAGGAAAGGAAGAAGAACAAGGAGTAGTATAGTAGTCTAGTACCATCATCATCAACTTACAGTCAACGTGGCATTTTCTCAGTTTGCTCACGTCCTCCCCGTGGCACAATGCATACAAATTCTTGCCCATTAGTTCCTCCGACGAGTAGTCCAGTAATTCCGACACTCTGCTCCAAAAACCAAAACATTCAAACATTTTAACTTAATTCTCATCTCTTATTACGCGCCTGGGCTTATCTTTACACTATTCTGCTCCAGCCGTTCCTCCGATGCATACACTTTGATAAGGACTTAAGTATACACACAGTCCCAATGTGTCTATAATATATTATCTCTCTTGTATTATATACAAGTGGGAATGCCTTTCATCCAATGATAGACAGTGGATTCAGAACAATTTCATAGAATTTTTACTGTACAAAAAATATAGAGACTCTCATTATAATGAGATTACCACTTATTACCCAGCTACAGGATAGGTTGTACCGCCTTAAAAAATTTTGCTCCCTGCAATTACATTGTAAATTACAAATTAACACCAACAAGTTTCAACTTTTCCCCCTTCTGCTCTACATATATCTTCTGGCTAATGTAGTCCTCTTGTACTTACATATCTCCGCATCCGCATGAACCCATAATTTTATTAAATATCACTCCCACAGATAATACTTATACGCTGATACAGTTTACAACTACACAAAAGATGAAGAGGATGATAATTTTATTGGCAGAATGATGTTCTAGTTTACGCTTTAATGTAATTCCAAAAACTTCTCCCCTTCGGGAAATTCTAGAATTTCTTTAGTTTTTTCTACCGCATCCTTAAAACATGCAGATGTACATACAATCAAACTTGTGTTTTCTTCTCCTTTACCTACAACTATCTACATATGCCCCCGAAGTAATGAAGAGGGATATAATGGTAAGGCCAAATAGGAAATAAAAACTCAGTATGCAACTCACAGTTGCCAATCTACATTTTCAAATCATCTCCCAACAAATATATTTCAATCCACATCTACTGCAGAAGTTTTACTGAAGATGTTATGGATGCTCATGGTTTGTCTAATTGAAGAATTGATAGCTGAAGCCGTACCAGTGGGAGAATTTGCATCCTTTATTACCTTAAGTGTAATGTAACAAGTGTAAATTGTATGTGTCAACATATATTTTTTATCCAACTGTCTCATAAAGTGGAGATACAACATAATTCGTCACGATAAGCAGAAGAATTCCCTTTCCTCCTGAACTTAACACACATGATTTTCTTATAATTTTAAGAACGACACTAATACATGCATGTCCGCACTCGCCTGTAAATCTACTGTCTGTCAAGGCAAGTACAGAATTACAAACTATGCACCCGCCAGAGCTTCCAGCCTAAATAGAGCTTGGAAGCAAACGAGACATTTTATGCTAATTGTTATACCCAGGTGTGAGTGTATGCCTAATGATATATATAATTGTGATTTATTTATAAAGCACTCTTTTAGGCTCGTAGGATGTAAATCCCGATAAAATTAATAAGTGGGAGGAGAAATGGAATCAAATGAATATATAGTTTTTCATTTGTAACGAAATAAATTTCACACTAGAAAGACGTTTACAAGTAGTAGTATGCTAAAGAACCGATCTAGTATGGTATTTTTGTATGTATATCTATACTCCTGGAAAGGTGTTACTTCAGCACTTAAAAGGTGATGGGATGTGGCAGACAAAGTAAATTATATAGGACGGCTTCTCCTCATTATTATACGCTACTGAGAGAACAGGTAATTCTATTCCTTCGCACTTGAACCTGAATTCGCAACCTATAATAAACCTGAGCATGCTAAGAATATCAAATTAATAACTAAAAAGACTCTGTCCCTCTCTACACATCCAACAAGTGCATATTGAAGATACATGATCTTAAACGCACTTCATTTTATATAATACAACACTTAATATTAATTATAAATGTCTCAAGTATGCGCATGCATATTATGACCAAGCTCTAGCTGTCTTTTGGGAAAACATGTAAACCAAAAAATAATTTAATTATTACGTTCTAGAAAACAAAATACGGGAGCTCATACCTATTTACTACCGTAATTCTCTCAGGGGTAATCATTTTTAATTTGATCATCACTCAATGATCATCATTGTAGATACTTCTTCACGGCTTTTTCTTCTAATACAACATAACCTGCACCAGGTCACGCCAAATTGGCTGCGAGAGAGTCAGAACTATAAGTTTTTGTAATTCTCCCCTGATAATTTAATTTATACTACGGCTAACTTTAAAAGTATGTAGCTTGTTAGGAAGTGTGTGTGTGAGAGAGAGAGAGAGCGTAATCACTTGGCAGATAACAACATAACAAGCCTTTCTAACTTTACTATAGGTGATGAAAAAAGTGCTGAGCGGAGATGTAACCATTTTAACGAGTCATTTCCACCGCTATGCCAGGGACGAGCAGATCACTAAAGCATGGCATCCCTATAGCAGTATCCTTATAAATTACTTACCCTCAAGTGGTAATAATCAGAAATAATAAAACAACTGTAGCTTTCAGGTGGTGAAGCGGAGTGTGTATTTCGACAATAAAATTACTTCTTTTGTATGCATTTCACGTTGAATTATCCTAGTTATACGAAGAATTGGCCGACAATGTTAGAAGACATTGACTTTCAAGCAGCTTAGCATCGTATTTTTAGAGCTATCTTTGATTTTATAGCGCAATAATTAGATTAACATAAATTATTAAACAACTACAACTCAAACATAGTTAAACGACTTACCGTGGTTCACAGTGAATAACGCGGAAATCGAAGGTAACACGAGTGACAAACATGTCCGACTCGAGTCGAATCTCATGTACAGATGGAGGAGGTAAAGCGATTGCCAGGGCCACCATCCCTAATAAAGGTGGAGGAGATTTTCGTGTGTGGGAAAAGGAATATTGGGGCCTTAATTTGCACAGCACGAGTACCACCTGAAAATAAAGACATGATGGTTAGTTAATCAATACATATTCCTCAAATTTAGTAGCTTCATCATTCAAGAAAATAACTCAATGACCTAATACACCGTTAGTTTCTGTACAAGCTACTAGCTTCCCTGTGAGACGAAATGTTTATCAATGACTGAAAATACAGAAGAACAAGCCAAAAGATTGTTCACTGCGAGTATAATAAATATTACCAAGACAAATCTGGGATTCCGAAGGATTGTAAACTACAGAAGAGCTGTAGAGATACTACAAACGAAGTTCTAGGGGTAGACCAAGACTCTCCACCAACTTTACAATGCAAATGGAGTTGTTAGAGACGAAAAGCAAAATTGTAAATTTTCTTATCAATGACAGACTCAAATCTAAATTATGTGGGAGAGAGATCCTCGGCTAAGTTTCCTTTTAATTGCCTTCAAATAGGCCCAAGGGAGCAACAACGTGTTTTGCCAATACTGATAACGGATAAGAGAGTCACTTGGCCAGACTGTATTTATATACACACGACTTCAATACAGGGACATTTTGTTCTTCACTACTTATACAACTCATGGCATGATCTACAACCAAAACATTTGTACATATAAATCTGTAGATAAATACAAATGATTTCCAAACTTGGTTAATTCTGGAATTCCTTGTCTACCAACTGTAACATTTTGTATACTAAAAGGCTAAACCAAAGGTTACTACTTATTGCATAAACTTGCTTGGTTGGGAGTAGGAATGAATAGATAGAATTAAATTCCAACTTGCATGTACTACAATGAGAGAGGCGGTACAGATGAAACTCTGAATTCGATCACCTACTGTTTCAGAGCAAGCATCCCCACGACGCAATTGTACCGCCGTACCTACATATGCGTACATTGTATCAACTCTAGAGTGTGGAGGGAAAGTTATGGAAAAGAGTCTTAACTTACCCGATACCCTGACGATTTAAAGTGACATCCTCGCTTTGTCAATGTTGATTTCATTCGGATGCAGAAGGCTCGATCCATGCCCTTGTAGCCTGCATTGCTGGTGATAGTCATTAGTGATGACACTGTAGAATTTAAAGTAAAATTGAATTAGAAAGCATTTTCACAAATTTGTTTCCCATATAGTAAAAAACGTTTGTAAAATAAAATCCATATAGTTAGTAAAATTGATAATTCAAACTACAATCATTCTCTTATGTAAAAATGATCATCCTGCGATATTAAACTGTCGTGAAAAATTCCTTAAAAGAAAGTATATGCTCTAGCGTGTAGGTTTTCCGCCTGAGAATATTGCATCCTGAAGGGAAAAAGAATGAAGTCGATAAATCACTAAAGGAAATACTTCTCTCGTAGCTTTTATGAATTTTCTATGGCCGGGGATAAAAATGCAAAGTTTTTATGAACAGATGAACATCCGATTTTTCATTCTAGAATGGATGGCGGGATGGTGTGAGGTATGCAAATTTCCTGATGAGCACGTAAGCTTCAGGCTGGATAGATAGATATTTGATGGAGTAGGGTTTGATGGCGGTAGATTCCCTCGAAAGATTTTCTCCGGGCGTGCTAGCTATTTCTTAAGACGGTGTATGTAGTGCAATACTATTCAAATGAAATGGAAGATATAGGAACGTTCTAAGAAGCTATGTATAGGAACAGTTTGTGTGTTCCTATGCAAAAAAGGAAAAGACGGCAATAGAGGAAATCCAATATGTAGTGAGAAGAAAAAGACACCGGATGAAGGATGTGATAGGGAGGTAGAGGAGTTGGTTGAAAGTGAAGCTAAAGATTTCCTCCGGGACTTTTTACGTGTAGAAGTCACGTCTGAGGCTTCTAAGAGATTCGCCATCAATTCCATAGCCTCTGACACGGATCACCAATTTTCTTCGGCTTCTTTTCTACCTTACCCCAGTAGCTAGTTGGCATTGTTCACACGTACTAAAACATGAGATATGGGCCGTCTCAAAATAATTCGAATCACGAAAAATGACACTTCCGCCTTCTTCCTTCTTTATGAGATCGCAATCTAGACTCATGTTCTTGTCCCTTGTCTTTCTAACACCCTCTCATTCACCCTGATTCTTCTACTTCCTCTACCATACTAATATACTGCTACTATACAATACTCCAACAGATCTGTGCGTCCTAGTAATTTACCATCGAAAGTATGTGCATTATTCTTGATATCAAAAATGGGTATTGGTATGCGTAAGGTCAGATACCGTAGGTTCGAGATGGTCTACCACATATCCTGTATTTAACTTCTACACATTCCTCATCAGTAACATCATTATAGGCCCACACACACCCTCACACCAACGTTAATACCAACAGTCTGAATGTACCTAACCACGTATCTACATCTATATATGTGTAGCACGGGTATATGTAGATATACAGAGCAGTACTGAAATGATATACTGTAATAAACGTTCAAGACATTGGTTGCTAAATTTAATAAAGTCTACCCTAGATTGTCTTACCATCAGGATTGTTAGTGGCAGAACTGGATGAACCGTCTTCGGATCCAGGAGAAGGAACACTAGCACCAGAACTATGGGCTAGACCCAGCCCAAGTTGTTCCGCCAATTCTGCGTGATCGTTTTGATGAATGTAGTCGAAAACACTGCTTCCAGTCATTTCCACCTTTAATATCGTTTAAACATGGATATTATTACAACGTGTTATATTGATGAGAACAAGCTTCCATGTGATCCAAGCAATTATGTATGTGGAATTTACATGCCAACGTTGTAATTAAAAGTTAATGTGTGAATCACAACCAATTAATAACTATTGTTCGTAATAATAATTCTTAATCTTGAGAATTACTACTAATTGTTATTAAACACGTTGTGGTAATAAAATCTTAGTTAATAATTTGTTCACTTTAAAACAATGCTAAAGGAAAAACCTCCTCCACAAATGTGACAACTACCACCTGCTTTAAGTAGCATCATTAAACTCACCTGTGACAATCCAAGGTAAATAGAGACTGTCTCAGAGATGTAAAGAAATCGACCGTCTGCGGCTAAGGAGAAGGCAAAGCCATCCAAGGACTGCAATTAAACAAAATTACACCGTGTAATAGGAACCGGGACAGAATATTAAGTATTATTTGACATTAAATTTTATATTAATTTAGGTTAAAAAATTCATATTGTTCATACATAGATTAAACTCACCTGCAAAATATGCGTTCCTTGATGTTGTTCAAAGAGATCGAGAGTAGAATTTCCATGTCGGCTGCGAACGTTTCCTGTAAAACAATTTAAGATTTTATATTAGTCAAAATTCGAAACCGAGTGACAGTAAAGTACGAAAACGGAAAATAGGTCAATAAGCATTCTGATAATAGGTATATTTTCAATATTTTGCAGAGAGATAGTATGTCATGTGCAATTCAGTCAGAATTTGCAACGCGGCTTTATTTCTAGTGGTAGCAGGAGTGAAAATGATTGAAGAGAATAACTCAATAAACTAGAGCGAAGTTCTGGAGAAATAAGATTGTTCCAGCCACAGCAACAGTGTATACATAAAGGCAAAGTGCACATATGCATACCCTGAAGGAGACGTTGCGGAAATTCGAGGTCTCTCCAGAGACCCGAAATTGCCGCAGAAAAACCATGTATATGAAAGGAGACGGCATGGTGTTCGTACTTGACTCCATTCGTCGTTCTTGTAGCCCCTTTCAACTTATGGACACTCACCCTCCTTCCCGTTTACCCGCACTACTACTACTACTACAGCAGATAATACAGCCAGCAGCCTGAGCTTCACAATGCAAATGATTTGATTATGAAGAATACGAGTAATATAGTATTATATATAGGAAGTCGAGAGTGAGGAACAGGGGGTGTGAGTATAGTGGAGTCATGGAAGCCATAAATTAGCAGAAATGAAAACGGTGTAATCAAGTTCATCAGTGTTTTATAAATGTGTTGGTGTCGCCCAATATATCAAAAGACTCTCGGTGCGACCATTATTTCACGACGGCGGATATTAAGTTGTCAACCTCGACACGAGAAAACATACGAGAAAAGTCTTGGCTAATTTTTTGATCGTCTTTTCTCTCTTCCTCTTATACTCTCTTCTCTCTCCCTCCTCACTTCGTCTCTTTTCTCCTCACTTGCTTCACCACCAAAATCAACAACGTACACATTTATCCTCATTTATTTACGGCAAACCTTTTATCTCTACCTACTCTGTTTCCTGTACATTCAGCTCCAGTACCTATATGTACATGCTATAGCAAATTCCAGATTCTGATGAAGCTATTCTATACCCCAATAGTTTACGAATGAACAGCAAAAAATATAAACCTCCTGTACAACAAATTTTTCTATGTTTAACAAAATTCCACTTGCTGAACAGATTTCGGCAAATCCATTTTTCTAAAAACCGAATCGGATTGCCCACAAGTGATCAGACGCCGCAATAATTAGCCTTTTCAACGATTCCTCATGCTCTAATCCTGAGCCAGTTTGTCTGATATTTCGCCGAAAAAAATTGTGACTAAGCTGAATTGTTGTCAAAATTATAAGCCATTCAGAGAACAAGTTTCAAAGTGATAAGGATAACGACCATAATAGGTTGGCAGTATTTGTAAGGAAAATCGCCTTCAAAGCCCAAACTCTCCACGTCAAATGAAATTCACAGTTATGGACAAGTTTCCCATTTGAGCGTCAATTTGCCTGAAATCAGAGAGCCATAACGATTTCTGCCTACTGCATCCCTAAAACTCTACGAGGAGAATAAAAGTTGATGGCGACAATCAGGCTCATGTTAAGTATTTTTATGTTTACTACTATGAAGGTAATAATGAAAGTTGTTGAGAGGCTCATTTGTCTTACTTGTTAACATGGAATGATGTGCTAATTTTTTATGTCTCCAACATGCAAGGTTATTGCTATTTCCCTCATCAATCACTTTGTCAATGGATGTATTGACGAGCTTAGTCTCTTACATTCCCATATATGTCTATCTAAAGTATTATCTGCTACAAACCTCCGACATTTTCCAACACACAAAGTAACTTCAAGTCAAAGGGGAATGCTTTATTAAGAAAGAGTAATGCTGTCGTATCGATTTTCAACTATTGAATCCACCAAACAGACTGGTGCTCCTACTATGGAAGTGGCATAATGTACATTGCAGTATTAAACCTTAGGTCATCCATAGACGTGTCTACGTGTATGTATACGTTTCCAAGAAAATCTACTGCTAGTCTAGTAGTACAATGTACATGCGGATATTAAGGTTGAGGAATCGTGTGAGTAAAGAATAAACTTAGGTTTTTCGTCGAACAAACAAGACTACTATGTCGATGCACAAGGAAGAATCAAGAGAGACGAACGGTAAAGGAATATGATCAGACGATGGTAAAAGAAGAAGAAGAAGAAATGTTAGAAGAGAGAAAGTGAAGACGACGAAGAGGAAGATGAGTTGGTGGGACGAAAAAGGAAATCCAAATCTATGTTGGGTCGGTCCGTCTACGTCCTCATTCATTCATTCGAATCACGAACTGCACCCGTTTCTCCTCCGACTGCTAACAACAGCTACCGAATTTCAGCTGAATACCGATTAACTTTCTGACGTTTTTTCTCTCCCCTCGCAGTCAGCATCTCTTCTCTCTCTCTCTTTCTCTTCATACTTGCTCTCTCCCAATGCTTATACTAGTTACTCTGTTTTGCTTCAACTTAGCAGTCTTCCTCTCTGTGTCTCTCTTTTACGTCTCCCACCACTACTCATGCTACTACGGCTACTATTATACTACAGATACAAAGGCAGTCCGGTCTATGTCCACACATATCCCACGATCCGTCTTGCATTTTAACACAACTTCACGCTAAAAGTATATAAAGCTTACTCAAATACAGACTGCAATGTCAAATCACATTTCCGATCGCCCACAATTTCTCCTGCCTCCCTACTCTCCAAGACCTAAAAACAATCCTTAGTGTTTACAGCATTTAAATCTACCACCATCATATGATTTGTTGACATCTTGGTAATATACCTCTTCTCCTCCAAAGATAAATCTACTCCCGAGAGTTTCATACTCAAAAATAGTGGAGTAAAGATGGAAGCCTCGAGATATTGAGTCGAAAAAATAATGAAAATCAAAAGTTAAAACAATAAAAAGACAGAACACGAACACATGAACTCAAGGGAGCAAAACATGGAAGATGGCAAGCTCATATACTTAAAGTAAAGTAAAGGAGAGAAACTTATAGAATCTCAGAAAACTAAAGGATAGAAAACAGGGACGGAAAACGCATCAATAAAACACTAAAAGAAAGTACGGGAAAAGGCAAAAAAAAAATATTTTATTTACTTCTCCAAAGTGAATTTCGTAAATACAGCCACCTATATAGGATTCCTGGGTGTGTACAAATATGAAGGCCTTGTAGGGGAGAGTGGTCTAATCTAATCTATTGTATTGCGGCATTTTGCTGACTTTCCTTTGAAGCCCAATCAAAATCAACATGTATTGACGAGGATGAAGTAAAGTGTGAATTTGAGTCATGGCTATCCTTGTAAAAGGAGAAAATCCAAGTAGACATCGGCTCTCGACGAATATACATACTTATGACGGATACACCAACCTACTTACTTTTCTCGAAAAACCTCAACCCTCCTTCATTACAACCTTTTTTCTGAACCCGAGTTTGACTGCACAGACAAACATGTAGGCCTGAAAAAATATTGCTGCAATGAAATTTCAGCACGCATTTAACAAGTAGCCAATACCGTAGGCTGCTGAAATTTAACACGTCCAACCAAAGCCAATTATTGTAATACTTTTCATTTAATAGCAATAATAGCTAAAAATTTGGATAATATGTTGATTGCGGGCTAAATAATATATGTGTGCGTGTACTGCAACAAATATATAATAGAATGAAGATTAAACCTACTGAAGTAATGTTTCGAAAACCAAAACATGGATGTTTCTAATAAATCAAAAAATGTTGGAAAATCACAAGATTTGTATAATAATAATAAGTTGCATAAGTATAATAACATATATTTAACATATTTATAAAAGTTCCAAATCGGAACCTTACAAAAGAGATGAAAGATAAATGCCCACCAAAAATTCTATTGGTTTTGCGGCTTTGAAATGACTTGAAGCGCGAGAATACTAAAAAATCCGTGAGAGTGGAAAATTATGCTCTGTGGAGAGGAACAACTAGTAATATCCATATATGTGTTGATATGTTGATATATCCTTAATTTTTTCTCATGAGCTCTCATAGTCACCCCTTTGAGCAGAGAGAGATGAGATTTTTCTTTTTTACTCTACATAACCTCTCAAGGCATTGTATGACAAATGTGCCCACACTGACAATAGTCAAGTATTGATTACATAAAAACAAATACACGTCAACTTATGTTAAAGGTAAACATTTGAGATTGAGCCAAAGGGTAAAGAAGAGAGGAGAGAGAAGCTGCAGCAGAAGGGGTGAGCAAAAAAGCTCCTCGCGATGAGCACCAGAGCAGCTGACAATAATGTACTTAAACGCTGACGGTACCACAATAGTCCCACCACCCTCTCCGTGATACTCACACACCGTGATCCCACAAATCCCCGAGATTGTCAACCTGATGACTTGCATTGCTCGGGTGTGCACAAATCCAGGCCAAAGCCACCATGCAGTATGAGGAAGGTTGTAGGATCCTTGTATGTATATGCTCATGGCTTAGACATAGGTACATATTGAATGTGTAAGTCTCCACTTTGCCCCTCAGCAACAATAGAACAAACTCAACTACAGAAATAGAAGAATATCATAGAAACAATAATAAGTTATACTCACCCTTTTTATTTAACGGAGGATTATCACGAACCCATGGAGGATCACCATGTGCGGAGAAGTCCTTGAGTCGGAGATAGGAAATGGTGAGGCGGATGATGGAGGCCTTGTCCAATTGTGATGTAATGGCTGCCGGAAGTGGTAACATTTTGGCCAACTCATAAAATTCATAGTTTTCCTTCCCTCTTCGAGATCTTGCAGCATCTCGCGATTTTTCTTTCCGAAGCTCAAGAATACTGCATAATAATAATAATAATAAAAATTAATTAATTAAAATCTCAAAATTCTCAAAGATGAACATCTGGATAGTTACTCCAATCACTAAACTTTGCACACGTAATAACAATAACAGCATGAACCCCAAAATTATTTCTACACGTCCATGATGTAAAAAGGCAATATTTATGCATCCAATTTGGAATCAGCAATTAATTTCACGAAGGTGCACTTTTCGTAATAATAATAAAAGAGTTATGCTCATTATGGCACATTATAATTCATGCTAACACTGATGGGTCATTGTGCCGGTCGGATGCCATTGGAACTGGATGAACGAGAGGTGAATTACAAGCACGATCATTTAACCATAAAGTGGGGAATAATGACCACCCTTAGATCAATGTCAAGCCGTTTACATGCAGTGATAAAATCCAAATGACCGTGGAAGGGTTGCTCTATATACAAAAACTCTTTTATATTCATACATAACTAGCACTTTTCTTTCACCACACACATACACACGCATTCATACGGCAGTAGTACAGTACTAGTGGAGGCAACCCGAGGAAATAAGTGTAGGCTCTTAAATTTTATGAAGGTGTGGGAGGTGTGTGAGCACTTCCTCCTTGTAAAACTCCCTGTATACCACTCTCTGTTATATAATATGTTCCTTCTGTATAATACAAAGCTCCTGTAAAATATACAGAGCAGCAGTAGTCGGTGAAAATGTAACGTGAAGGCATGCAATAGTAAGTACATGTATGTACGTAAGCGTGAAAACTTACACCAAATAGAAAACCCCTAGGAAAATAACTGCATGCTCGATATCTTCAGCCGGGCAACACACTCCCAACCCCCCAGTATAATAAACGATTAAATAAACTGAAGATAGGAATGGGATAGGCTGGAATGGGCCATTTTCAAGACGTGTCCATAGTTATTAGTGTCTCGTAAATCAGGAGTGGAATGGCACTGCTGATCACTGTGTCTTGACCAGGGGTGTTAAGTGAAAGGCAACAAGTCCCGAGAGACGGAGGACTAGTTGCCCCAACAAAACAATGTGAAAATCTCTGAGGGACTATAAAAGTGAAAAAGGACGGCATGGAGCGGATGATTAGACAGGTCCGAAAATGAAATGTCCACTCAAAGCCTCACTTTACTTTTCAAATAAATAAACCTCAGGAGATTGGACTTCAACACCAAAGGGAAACTCAAGATTTCAATATCTTATCATTGTATTTCCCTTTTACTTTCTATTCTCTGTCCTACCAACATTTACAATAAAAACCCAACATTCGTTTGCAAAGGTAAATTCAGTCAAATTACAACTCAAGAAAATTATCCTCCACCTTGAAGATCATCCTATGATATCTATTAAACACGTCGACTAAATTTTTATGCTCTTCTGGAATAATAATTCCGGCATGAAATGTGTAATAGAATTTGCCATAAAGCTGTTCATAGTTTCTATTAATACTGTGATCAATAGATACAATGTAAGGAAGAGAAAAGGGACAGAGCTGGGAAGATCGAAACAAATAAACTATAGAAAAGCAACTCGAACAGAATCCCAATGGTTTTAAGTGTGCCTGAACAAACTCACTCACTTAACTTTAGTTTCAAGGGATGGCTAACTCTGTGGAATGACCGAAGTACGCTTGAACATACCGCAACATAGAAATACTAGCAGTTACATACATACCTACATGTACACTGAATACATGTCTTCTTTAGTGAAATGCTGCAGTAAAGGGGTGCAGTCAGATCACAAGAATCAGAAAATAGGCCTTTTTCTACTAAATAAATGACGATTGTAGAGGAAGAGTTATCTGAAATTCCAGGAAAAGATACCATCACACGCTTCCTCTGACCGGAAGAATCCCGTAGTTCAATTATGATCTACTGCTACTTGGCACATGCGTCCATGCAAATGATTGTCAATACATAGATATGGGGACTATTGAATCTATAAGAATGTCTATAGTAAGTCGGAATCTTTAACATCCCTCTGAGGGTGAAACGTGAATGTTCTGAAGTTGAAGTTGTTAAGTGCAGTAAAAAGGATGAAAGAGGAACCTGCAGTTCTCTATGTCCGAGTTTACATATACCTAACTATTGGCTAGTTTCTGTTGAGGGTGAAAAGATACACAAGACGGTTGACTAGTAAAGTTGGAGGTTACTACAGAGAATGCCGGGCTCAGCTTTCATCTCGTGAACGTGCCAAGTCCCAAGTGATCATGACGGAGGCGTGAGTCGGTTCCATCATCATCATCATCAATTTAAAAAAAAGCCCGAGTCGGTGGAAAAAGAGTGTCGAATTCCATACTGACCCCGTCTCAAAAGCATATCCTCCATTGCGCTTAATGGGATTCCACGGCAAAGGCATTTACATAATTTTCACATTAATAACAGGACCCGTCAATGCTCTTTGCGTCACAATTTTACATCCACACAACCTTCACACCCGCATTCAGCTGTCATTCCTAGTTTTTCTTCACTACAGCTATCGTCTATTTTCAAATGATATTGCCGGACCCTCCAAGAACAAGTATACTAATGATTGATCAAATCATCCCCGTGGTACACACAACATTGTCTTTACGATCAGTCTACAAAAGCACTGAATATACAAAATGCACGTGTATGCATAGTCTCAAAGTAAAAGTTGTCGGCCTAAACAGCACAGCACATCCTATTTCTATTACTTTTTATTTATTGATTGAGTCAAGTTCCTATGTCGCTTTGCAAATTGGAAAGGTCCCAGTGGTAAATGAAATGGAGAGGCTGGAAAATAGAATTGGGCATGGTGTAACACGTTGGAGATTTGTCCATTACTGGGCCAGTGTTAGGAAACCGGAATTCGAGTTTTCCTCGGTTCTTCCCTGCATTAAGGTTCTTTAGCCATATACATAATACACACAAAAACAAGTTTATTCCACAAGGTTTCCATGATCTACAAAGTGCGACAAGGTTTCCCTGATCAACACAATTCTTATGTACTATAAGGTTCCCAGAATACTTTCAGCCTCTATTATGTACCGCAAGGCTTCCCGGATCATCAAAGTTCCCAACTAGACTGCTCTTCTTTTCCTATACTAATTCCATCAGAATTTTTCAAGTAGGATAATAACAAATTCTCTTGGGTGTTACATGGCGAAAGTGAAAAAACATCGGGTGAAGCTATACACATGAGGGTGAGTACAGCACGGTCACAACCCTCGTTCCATTGATGTGACCGGTACTTCATTGGAGACTTCAAGTAGCAAGTTTTATCTACATACTCTGCAGTGCCTTGGGTTATGTATAAAAAGTATAGCATACTGATCGTTGCCCGTGTACCTGAGATTGATCAGTGTAATCCTGTTTGCGCTGATCGTAAATTATTCATTGGAAATAGTTAAAGCACTACAGTTCCTTACAGTTTCACTAGAATAAACTAGTTGTTTCCAATCTTGTAGAACGTTTATAACCAACAAGCAGATGTTTACAAAATAAGCATGTTTGCCATACGACGAATTATATTGCTGTTTCATCATCGACAAGCAACAAAATGGTTTAATACATGACAGTCTCTTGCAGCAATGGATATTTTGTATCTACTGGACTACATAACTTCTTTGCGAAAATCGCAATTCATCTTGGACTTAATCGGGAGGATCAATAACAAGATAATTAAAGGCATAGCTTGGTATAATTATAGCCACACCTCATAGGGCTCCGGACATGTATTATTCATCTATACGACCAGCGAGCAATAAATTCCGGAGATGGTATCAATAACTTCTTATCTCCGTCCCAGTCACTTGATCATACTTGAGTATGGGTGCATTTTGTTTGAAGAAATTATTACGACAAAAATATGTACAGTTCGTATAAGATTACAATCATTTATAGCTCCAAGATGTATTAACTACTAATAACTACTACAACAACAACAACAGCAGAATGAGTATGTGGCCACAGTTGCGATTTTAGAAGCTTTATTATTCTCTTATACAGATATGTGCCTTAGTATAGTAGTACCCCGGTGTTCTACTGCCGTCCCTTTTATATGAAACTGTCTTCCACTGACGCTTGGGGTTAAAGGGATAATTGGTTGGCGCCCTGATAGAGCATGGATACATACATACCTATATGGGTGTGCCTGTGTACTAGCAGGCATCCCTCCTGGCACGCTCTCGCATTACTTTTAATGAGTCTACCTGTGGCTTTCTACTAATCAATGTAAATAGTGTCTATCCTAGCTTTTATCTCCGGGCGAATTGAAATTATTTTCATTTAGCCGTTTTACACAACCATGAGTAATAATTCGCTATAGAGATCTCGTCCATCTTGCACATTCCAGAGTGAGAGAGAGAGAACGGAATTAATATTGTTATTATATACTAAACGGATTTACACAGTCTGAGTATCAAGCACACGGATTAATATCTGCAAGGTGCATGTTACGATGATGACGCCGAGACATTCATCAAAGTTATACTAGTACGCGTTGTAGTGAACTCAAAACATATATACCGATACACACAAGGGTAGTACATAAAGAACAACAGGACAAAGTTTAATCTGCTGTTCACACGATGGGGGAAGGATCTAGATGTATTAATTTATAGCTCCCTTGTCATCCAAGTGAGGACTTGCGGACTCTAACACTGTGATCCACTCTGTAACTATAGTTCCACTCTCATTTGTGTGCCTCTCTCCCATAGTGTGCTCAAGCTACTTGGCATTCATTCAACAAGAGAGACAGAAGGAGGAACTATATGAGGAAATGTTAATATCTTTAGTAGAGTGGTGGAGTAACTAACTTCTCCAAAGGAAAAATATTCATCAGACTTTTTAGATTGGCCGTCGTCTTCCCTATGAATTACGACTCCCAAGATCCTAATTTTTCATTTACGATGTATAACTGCACATTGTATGCACAGGGCAACACACGGAGTACACAATAATAAGTATTTTGCACCATAGCTAACTCCTCGGCATTAACATAGGCATAAGACCAAAGAGTAAATTACATAAAGACTCTTTACATTATTATAAGTATACTTATACAAAAGCAAATACTACTTACATGTAATTTACATACAACAACTGATTGCAAAATCAAGTCTGACAGCCTGACCCTTATTAAATACTTTGAGCTATAGTCGGCTGGAGACCTGGCAGTTAAGAAAAGTAATTAAAAATTGATGCGAGCTATCAATTCTCTCTTTCGCTTCATTATCTGTATAACGATGATTACCATTAGTCAGCAAAATTCCCTATTGCTTATTATTACACTTGTATAGTATTACTTTTTGTAGTGTGTCTTTTGCCATAAGTGTACCTACATCAAACAATCCGTCAACTGAACTTGTTTAAAAAGGAGTAAGGGAATGATTGAAAAATATCTAAAGAATATTAAATCACATATATAATTACATATATGACATACCACGAATGAGTGAAAGCAGGATTGACAGGTGACTGTCTTGGGTGAAAAGAACCCGCAGCCACGGCATAGTCCATTGCTGCAACAGCCCCGTATGGAAGCATTGCTCCCAACCCGGGCACACCTCCCCATGGCCCCGCCAGTCTCACTGTTGCAAATTTAATTTAATTCTAGCATTTTATTGCATATCTTTTAATTTAATTCCAGCTAAATCTTCATCCTGGTAAATTAATTCTAGTATTCCAATAATCTATTAATTTAATTAATAATTGAATTAACTGACTTCGTTTAATCTACTCATTTAATTCTAATACTTGATTTCAGCTAATACTTTTAAATCTAGTATACTTCTTTGAAACAATCAAAAAGATTTAAGTTTCTTTGCTCGACATATAAGGAAGGTGAAATTAATTCATGGAAAAATTATTTCAATTTAACAGCTCCTGCTCTAAGAATTAACAACGCACTAAAATTAATTCACGAAAAAATAAAGATTCAATTTAACTGCCAATAAAAAAAGAATATTGCAGTTTGACGGGCAATAAAAAGTAAACTTTCAATTTCACAACCATTACAACCCCATTAATGACATTCTCATAAATATATGCCCGAAGAAAATCCGATGTGTAGTTGATTAGCAAGAATTTGTAAATACGTTATCACTTTGTAATTACAAGGCAGGCCATATGCCTAGTGCTGGGGAGCAAGAACATTAAATTTAATGTGGGTAAAAGGAATAATATTTTTTTTACTAAAGAGTTAATACCTCATACACATACACACATAGATAGTTGTGAACCTCGGGGCAGTTTATAGCATCAGAATACATCGGCGCTCTGCTCCACAAGACAATAATTTAGCAAGCAGGACACAAGAATAAAGAGATGCAGATCAGCATTTTGAGTCAAGTGAACCATTGAAAATTACGGAGATTCTAGTCCCTTAAATTGGTCAAAAGTTTAATCGCACCATTGCACCACTTAATCATCTCTTTCCAGTCCAGCCTACCTTTAAAGAGCATTTATAGAGAGAGAGAAAGAGAGAGAGAGAGCCCACTGTCTTTTTACTTTTGGTGCTACATATAATTCCCTACTAAAACCACCATTTGTAGATAAAAGAATTAATTTTCTTATATATATAGTGTTCTAACTAGCATTTCCAGGGTTTTATCTAGAGCATCCACACATATAAATTCGTTAGTCGGAAGTAAGACAGAGTAGCCGGGGATATTACAGGGCCTTTGATTGTTTCTTCTCTCGTGTAATGCATGCTGCTCCTCTGAATGTCAAATTCTTAACAATGTTTGAGTATTTCCCTATGGTTACTAACTATGTAGAGGGAAAAGTTCCTAACTCGTACGGGTAAGTACACACTGTCAGCTACGACCTCTGCATTGTAATTACACGTTCCGGTTTAGAACAAAAGCCTCCAGTGAGAATTTAAAACAATTACATGAATTCCTCTTGAATTTTTATCGCATTTTACGCCAGAAATGCTCAATTACCTTACAACTCCATGCTCCTGTGCATATACTACACCTCTTGTTGATACTTATGCTCTCTCCTGTAGTACTGCCATTAAATCTTCTGAAGACACGGCACTCCAATAATAAGAACACTATTAGATACATGGAGTATAGAGAGTAGAGCAGAACGTCAAGTTGTCCTAATCTATGCAAGATTTACGACCTACGAGCCTATACGTAACAATGAGATTCTTTCCCTCCAACTGGAACCTCTACTAATAGCATGGAGGTTGGCTACCTCACTGTAATTATATTAATTTTAAACAAATTATCCAACCTAAATTCTGGATAGATTGAAACTGCACGTTAGTTAAGATTATTACAGAGGATTTTAATGTCGCTCATAAATAATCCTGTGGTTACTTAACTGTCTCACCTTCTCTTTTACATACATTGAATTCTTTTTATCTGACCTGCACATCGGATAATTCTCCTCCCTGTGCAATCTACATTTAACGATTTTTTAACACTGAGTCGAATTCCGTTTGTACAACACATCGAGTAATTTAAAAAAAAATTACTACTCGTAGAATAATGTTTTATAGTTTACATTGGTTTTTCTCCGGGTGATAGTGATTATGATCCAGTCAATTAATCTATGGTTATAGGTATTAAAACAGATTAGTACAAGCAAAGAAACTTAGTTCAAAACGAGAATCGTACATTTAAAAAAGTACACTTATTTTTAAATACAACTTATAAATTCATAAGTACATAATTAAAATAGTTCTTTAAAATCTTTTTTTAATTTTATTAAATTTACTTAAAGTTTATGTAAAACCACCAGAGCAGCAATACCTGAGTAGTCCACACTAGGGCTGTATTCTGCACACGTTTGAAAACAAGTTTAAACTTAGGGAACAAAGTCCAACGAAGAACGATATTGCGTTTTGATGAACAAAACTTTCCTTGTTTACCAGAATCTGCGAGGACAGTGGACTTTTGTGACTTGGTCAGTCACTTAGGAAAACATCGGAGTCGAAGATATCAGCAAACCAGTAGTGAATGCCAATTGGGATGACCGTCCCGACAAGGTGCACGAAAACGAAAGGGTTCACTACCAACAAAACTATATGACTGACAATGGACAACGCGTGAAGGAAATCTTTGGACGTGCTAAACGTTTGTGTATAAGAGAGAGAGAGAGAGCTTCTGAGAGAAAGAAGAGCACACGATAAGTCACTCGGAACGGCGATTGCCGATTATTAGTCAGGTAAACAGTCTGAGAGGAATAGGAATGTGACAGTTTGGTTGAGTGGTGCGGAGTTAGAGAGGTGGTGGTGCTAATACTGTCAAAGCTCAGGATATATTGTAGGGTAAAAAAGGAGCCTGCTCTTCTTCCGTCCCTTGGACAAGAAGCTTTTTCCTCTCAAATCCACCACCAATATATGACTTGATCGTCTCTCCCAAGGATATACTATAACTGCACGCACGCTGCTTCCCATCTCATGAAATACGCACACAAGGCTGATACAAACCAAGTCACACACATGGTTCGTTCCATAACAAGGAGCAGAGCAGCAGCAGGAGTTGTAGAGAGGAGCAGCAAGTCCTGAAGTGAGCAACCCGCTTTCAAACCGGAGCTCATCCTCATTGGCCCGCTACGTACCGGAAGCCAAGCCGTGACGGCTGGCAAAATTTTCTCCGCGCATGCTAGACAGAGGCCCATAATGCTTGTCCCTTGTCTAACAACCAGATCACATACGCAGCCTGACTCCGGAGTGCCTGCCTCCATTTCGCAATATCGCAAAAACGGCCCTGCCCGGCCAATCTTCTTCCAATAGAAATTTTTTCGCTTTCCCTCAAAATTTCCTCACATCAACCAACCACGTACACCTACTCTCGACTATCTCCAACAGTCTCTGTAGTAAAAGGATCCAACCGCATGAATGTTGAAGAACACACGACTCCTCGAGCAACGGCCGAAAATTCAAAGACAAACTAAAAAACTTCAAGAATAATAAACCATCCATTGTCATTTCCTCTCTTCAAATCTCATTTTTTTCTAGATACTAGATTGTTTACGATATGGGTAATACATAAGCATTCATGTATCACACTGAGCAGGCAGTAATGTACCCTACTGTGTACACGTATATGCTCAAAACATTGAATTTAACATGAAAAACATTTTTTCACAACATACAATTCCTGCAGAATCATCTTATGAACGGTGTTTTACCATCGATGAATGGACTTAGGACAACCAAACGGTCATGTTTAAAAAACAGCTTTTTCAAAAAAGAATCTCCATTGACAAAAACGTGAAAAAATGCAAAACAAAAACACTTGAAAATGAACACTGAGTATTTTTTTCACCTTAGAACTATATAGTAACAACAACCTCATGGTCAGCTTCGAAGTAAATTCGTAGTCATCATTTAACTTCATGCCCCATTGAGTATTATGTATTCACTTCAGTAGCCACAACTTCTATTTATGTAGGTGTAACACTCATTTTCAAGTAATGACCACAGAAGTAAAAGTTACAGAGGTATTCTTATTTTAGGTAGCTTTAGGGCTACAGTCACCATAATCACATTTTTTCTATAGCCTTTGTACTACCATGTACTACGAAGCAGTTAGTGTTTAGCTAGTGGCTACTCACTCAGAGAACAAGAATGATTCTGTGAATTGGGATTTTCTGTAAAAATATAATGGTGGAACAACAGCCAGCGAGATAGAGAGAGAGAGAGAAAGAGAGGAGGGAAGAATACAGGAAATTACACTTAATTCCAGGTACATGTATTTAACCAATGTTCAGAGCAGAGACGTGACTATGAGTGAGGAACAGATAAAAAAAATCTCTCCATGTACTCATAAAGCTGACGTCCGGAGCATGACGATGAGTGTCTGATGATGCGATGATCACTATGCTCATTACAGTACTAGAAGTAGGTAAAAGAGACGAAAAAATCCAAAAAGTGGTCGAGAAGAAGTATTTAAGTTGCAGGTTGTGAAACTAGCGGGGATGGGTCAACATTCACATGAAAGCTGTAGGTATAAACTGTACTTCTTCGGACAGTGTATTGTAAATGCACACATATAAGTATATATCTATATTATATATATTTGTGGACTTGTCCTATATATGGAATCTGAAAAAGAAAGAACTATTTATATATAATATAGGGAACACGTTCCTCACAGTTTTTCTACTAGTATGTCCACAACCATTGAGTTTTCCACCGAGTTCCCTGCTTTTACCTACTTCGTATTCGTCAGGGCTTGAGGATGAGACGTGAGAGTGGCAAAGTCACACTTCGGCACCTCGTAAAGAATCGAACGTGGAGATGATTCAATAGGCAGAATACTAAGCAACCAAGAGTTTATACTAGTGAGTTGGACAAAGATGACGGTGACGACTGCAATCTCTCTCCCATTTATCTAACATTAGTGTATACACACAAGTGATGTAGTTACTGGCTTTTCTTTTCTTGACTCCCTCAAACACCCGTCCATTGTTATGCATGCACAGATAAACGAGCAGAGCATGACTAAAATATTGGGCTTTACTCTCCATACTGATACTTTGAATCAAGTGCTCCTTGTTTTTCTAATCAGCTCTTCATTCCTAACCACCAAATATCATAATCGTTCCTATTCTCTCCACATCTTCTATTTCTTTGAGTACTTATGTATATAGCTACTTGTGAGTTGTTGTATTTAAATAATATTTAATGCAAGCGCAATGCACAAAATGCACGTCTTCCGCAGTTCCTTCCCATTTAATCTTACAGACGATGAAATCCTTATAATAATGATGAAGTTTTTAAAATCTTGGTCACATCCTCTAATCATTGAGTCTTATTGCAGACCAGTGCTTTCATTTTATTCAAAGCTTTTTTATTTCTTAAATGCATAGCAAAAGCAAGGATTTAATGTACTGTTTTATTCGTGAAGAGTACCCATCAAGTGATAATCTGCATTCTTATAATCTACCGAGCTGCTATGATGCTGACAAAATTATGAGTTTCAGGAACAATAATCGTTCAACACACAGGAAGCAGATATCTAATTCAAGATTAATTCTTTCCAGTTTTAAGGTTCCAAATCACCCCAAAACGACCAGTGGATAAAGAAAACAAATAGTTTAAAGCACACCAAGGCTTTCCAAACCAAAGTTTCATTCAAAGAAACGACGAGGAAGGTGTTTCTCAAGTGTTGACTATATTTCTATGAAGCTCCTCGTACAATGAACAGCATGATAGAAAGCGCAAAGGGAAAAGAAGAGGAGTACTAGCCCATACAGAATAAGCTCGTGTAGAGAAAGAGGCAGAGGGATGCGGGTGTGAATACAAAACGAAGACAGGACCTTCGATAGCGCTGGTCGTATTTGCTTGCGTGACAAGAAAGTGCCAACTCCTTGGCCAAATTACACGGGAATCACGGGATTTACGGTGCTTATTACAAGCTGGCATATCAATGAATTCCGACGATCTAGGGTGAACGTGAGACGACTCCACGAATGCCACTTTATAATCCTTCAGATTCCTCTTTCTCTCCTCTTGATCTTCTCCCGTTTTTCTTCCTTAGAGCAGCAACAACATCTTTCTCTTTCTTCTATCTCTTACTCTGGCTTTTACCATATCTATACAAGCTTGAACACCAAGTTAATAGCAATGCATGCCTGTCTCTTCTGCCTTTGGTGCCCAATAATGAAACCAAATGCCTCCCTTATTTGCACACAGACATTCTTCAAACCACCACACTCACACATCCCTTCACACATATATTCACACATCCTATCCGTTTCCCATGCCTTTTTTCAATATTCATTTCTGGCTGCATTTTCCAAACTGCGTTTGCTGTCATACTCATCTTCCTCCACCAACCTTTTTTCTACTTAGCTATCGCCTTGTTGCTTCATTTTACTTATACTTACATGTGAACACAACACGGGTATTTGACATATAAGTTTCCATTATGACAGTATATATCAGTTAGAACTATATGCGGTAGCCATAAGTATTCACTGGTCTATTCACTCCAACCAACATTTTTCACATGGCTAACTTGTTTAATTCCTACCATGTGCTTCCTTATTCACGTAAGCTTCCCAAATTCTTTCACGTTTCCTAGGATTCCAATTAAGGCGCTTAATATTATAGAAGAAGACCAAACTGAAATTAACTTTTTCGATGGTTCTACGTAAATTCAGGGGGAGGTTTTATTGAATATCGATATATGTAAGCCCTTAATTAATTATTATGACTATAGAAATTAAGATACAGTCGACGACGCATAAAATGAGGATATTGTATCAATAAGTCCTGTTGTTTTGTGGGAAAATTCTGTAAGTTATTATATGGCCAGAGCTATAAAACATTTTGTTTGAGAGGAACGTGACGAATGGAAAGACACGTTCAGGCCACGGTTACGGCCCATACTGCTGAAAGAAAGTAGCGTAATCTGAAATCATATCTAAGGTATATAGTAATAACTACGTCAATGCTTTGTTACCTAACCCGTGGTTAATGTGTATTTATGTCTGCGGGACAATCTTTGCCAGAATACGTGGACAAAGTTGCTTGTTCATTGACTAATACTAAAAATGAACTTAGTTTTATAGTGAGAGTGAGATGGGATGAGAGAGAGAGAAACAGAGAGTGAGCGGTAGTCAGGGAAGTGGAGATGAGAAACGGCGAGTGAGAAATAAAATGTTGTGAGCAGAACACTTATAAATCTCCCCGAATAGCTTTCGTCTAAATTGAACAAATCAGGTTGACCCAGTCATAAAACCGGCCAGATCAATATCAACAACAACTGCTCCAGTCAACCGCATTTCGGGTACATTGCGGCCGCAACTGACATATACGTAACTAGGTATGTACGTGCTCTGTTTTATATAACATTTCACCAACAACAATGGCAATTACTACTGACACATGATTTGTCTTTTTTCTGAACTCACTCCTTCCTAATGCTTATCAAAGAATCAGCCGACTATTAACTTATAGCTAATCCTTGTATTAAACATTATTTAGCAGATACTTCCCGTGTAGTGAAGGTTCCAGAACATTAAAAAACTATAAATACATACAACCATAGGCATGTGTATATACAAAATTGCAACAAATAAATCGAGATGTCGAAAAACCGTCTCAATTGTTTCCGAAACAAGTCCTCCTATGGCTATAATAACGTTAATGAGTATCCTGCCTCTCAACCTGGCAGTTGAACTATACAAGACTGCTTTGCCGGTGAAATTGCGGCAGAAACTACAAGATACCAGTAGTAGCTCCCAGCATTACTTCCTACAATGTAAGCCGCAATACACATAGTATATACTTTCATATCCCTTGTAAATACATACTACATACAACCGACCATAAAACCGAACAATATATGTATCTATGTATAACAACAGATGAAAGGAAAAACATTTCTTGTTTGGTCTCAGGGACACATAAGTATACATAACCACTGTAACTCCAAATGAGAGGGGGTGAGAGGAGAGAAACCAGGAAATTACCAGAAACTATCCGGGGTGACATGAAAATTATCCGATGAAACAATAACAGCCGGATCGGATCTACGAGATGAAATAACTCATGGTTATATACTTCCTTTACCACAAGTACTAAATTAGCTTACACAATGTTGAAAGCCCACGTTAAAAAATACTTTCATTTAGGTAGATACTGTATGTATGTACTACATGGTGTTAAGCCGAATGAAATAAATTAAGAGTGTTTGGTGTCAAATTCGAGATGCTACTTCCTCCCAGTAATAGCTTCGAAATCATTCCGTTTCTTTCCATTTTGAGTCTCTTCTGTGTTGGCCCATAAATGCATACACAGGTAGATAGATACCACTTTACTTAATAAATGGGAGTAATACATGGAACAGAATGCACCTCTGTCCTTTATTCATTTAAACATGTTAACACCGTCCCCCAAATTTACCACAAATGGGTGAAACTTACAATTGAGAAGTGTGCACTTGAGTTTATAAGAAGTAAAAGAAGAAATCCACACCAACTAGAGTAGTTTATCTTGATCAAGATAATTTGAAACGTAACACTTACCAAGAAATTGAATTATTATACGGAATTTCCTCTTGCCATAAATAAGACGCAAGGTTCTCCTCCAAGTGTGGGTGCCACATTATTATTAATAAGTACCCTCAACAGTGTTTACTATATCGTATATCAAATGTAAGTGTGCAGGATACAGCAGAGCTCTCTACCTGACGACCTTATTTATTTAAGAACTTATTGTGCCAGTATACGGAGTATATAACAGTAGCACTAATTTACTCAACACACCTTGTTTAAAAACTAATGTCTGTCTACCTTGACAACGTTTGTATGTATGTAAATTTTGACAGCGTGTCGTGTTGTTATCAGTGTTTTTAGCCCAACAAAATACATGCATACACTTATCTTATGGTTAATTGCTCGGTTTAGATTCTTTTCCGATGTTTGGTGTGTGTATATAAATCTAGAGTCATTGTGCTTTGTTATATATAATTAATTTATGTATACTCATATCTATACATGCGCCAACCATTCAAATCGGCCATATACAAATATGTGGGAATATGGTCTGGGAAGCATCTAAATTAAGTAAGTTGGCCCGTATAAATCCCAAACTTAATTACAAGATGCTGATTTTGACCTGTATGGGAAGTTATTATTTCTACTTTTCATAATCATTCTGGCAGCTCTTAACCATCATGTCTTAATCAACTTTGTTAATTTTATCAGTCAAGGGCTACGATATTTCTGTGGAAATCTTGTGGTTCACCATATTATCTCATACATGACCGAATGTGGTTAATAAGGCTAGATATATGACCAGCGTGAGTAAGTGAATGAGCGAGTGATAGAGAGAGAGAGAAGAGCTGAGGGCGAAGACAGATAGACGCACAAATTAAATCCTGTCGAAGAGTTGTGGTCAGTAAATCAATAACGCACACAGCTTCAGGCATTGTTGCGACTGCATGGTCAACCTTTTTCATTTATCCTCCGTCAGCAAATAAGCTCCTCACTACATTATTGCTCTATGTGCATGTCCCTTCAACTATACCTACATTGTTCTTCCCATCATCACCAACAACACTGGGAGACAAAGACAACAACAGGGTATAAGTACTATACGTAATGTATCTACGTATATAAATACTATGAGGCTAGTAATTTGGGATGCGTACATACATACCTAATAGACTTCTACAACGACTCATCCACTTGTAAAAGTTTATGTCAATTAACTTAGCAAGTCTCCTTTACTCTCGCATTTTTTTCCAAATGGCAAAACATTGTTAGCCTCGTCTCCCCTGCAGTAAATACTAACCGTCGCTATTTTCGTACATGTATATTGTAACGTATGCATGCGAGCAGTACCTAGTTTTTTTATCTGTACAACTAGTACATATGATTGCATGGTGTCTGACCCTTCACCATAGCTCCATAGCAGCTGGTCAGACACTAAACTATAGAAGCATGATACTCTGAAACCATCTCTTAACTACACATTCGCTTCTCTCTAGAGAGTTCATCATATCTTGAGGCAAAACTTTTCTCCCTCCTAATCCTCACACAATAAGCTTCCTTTGACAAGATTTCAACCTCCATTAGGCCAGAAGTCTTTTTGCACTCCACCAACTGCAACTCCTATTTTCATAGCTGGAGTAACCACATCAAAGGCTAAATAACTAAGGTCAAGCCAACCTCAGTTATTTATAGTTATTGATTAATGGATGACGTCCCCGAAATTGCTTAGTATAAAGTATTATTTCATTGTTGAAATATTTTGCGTTACAATTTACAATATCATTTCTAATTTATCTTCATTGTGCAAACAATTTACGCTGCAACATCATTTTTAGTTTACCGATTAAAACAAGTCAACTACATATCTACTCTTTAGGTAGGTACTTGAAGCCAGTCTGCACTTCATTATCACAATAAATTTATTATTATTATTTATAGCAAATAAATTACAAGTAAACTAGATGTAAGTGGTTAGTTCTCTCTGTTCAAACGAATGACCATCGTAAAAATAAATGATTTGGAATTTCCCCACCGTGTGAACCTTTGAGTAAAGCATTTAAAATTGATTAGAGCATTCAAAGTACTAGATTACAGCATTCAGAGAAAGGATTACAGCTCTCAGAAATAATTAGAGCTTATCAAAATATTTTTGAGCATCAAGAAATAATTGAAATTGAAGTTCTGGAACGTTAAATGACTTGGAGAATGATTCAGTAATTTCCTGCTTGTTAGTTGAAAAGCGATAGCGAGGCATACAATGGAAACTGTGCGTATAACTTAAATGCCAAGCCTATGTATAAGCATTGGAAAGAGTGATATACATAGTTGCAGGAGTGAACCCCGTTTTTCCTCCAACATAAATCTGTCATAATAATGAGACTGTAATAACCCCTGGAATATAATATAATGTGATATTTCTTGAGATAAACAACAAGTCAAAATAGGGTGGGAAGGCAGCGTCAATATAGCGGAGGTGAGGGAGGGCGTAAAAGGATTCGATAAAGGAGCGCCTTCTGCATGTTCCGCTACTGTTGTTGTTTTGTATAGTGTAGTAGAACAATAAAAAATTGATAGAATCTTCTATCGTCTCTTCTCCTTCGTATGTGTATAAGCTGCCATCGAGACACCTACGTTGAGACAAGTAGCGGGTCATTGTTGAGGGAGAGGTCAGTACACACAATGAGAAACAATAACAGGCGTTGTAAATTATTGTGATACTTACTTATCTTTCCCAAAGTTATACATCTTCCTCCGTCCGTATCCTAATGTATATGCACACTGTGTAACTCTGACAAAAAACGGAATCCGAATCGGTTGTTGGAAATGATTCTCGGCGTAAATTGGAACAGGAATAAAATAGAAAAATGCGAGTCAATGCTTTAGTATTGATAGGGTGAGTAGGAAATCAACTTGACCTCCCCTTCATTTGATACTGACGACATGCATGTCTGTACTCTGAATACCCATATCTATAATCTATATATAGACATATGTACTGAATCTATTCCTAAGTTTCTTTATCCACACTCGGGTATATTTTCCTTCAAATGGACACTATTGCCATATAACGAGATAAGTTAGCCTGTTATTAAAGGCCGGATAGGTTTCCCCTGAAATCCCAGCATGATTGTCAGGATCTTCTCACTAACTCTCTCTTCTCTGACTCAAGAGCCGCTCTAAAACTTAAGTATGTAGTAAAGTTTGGCATGCTCGTAGTCGGGGCAAAAGTTTGATGGAAGAGCTTTGGATGAGAGATTCTTCATGAAAATAGGTTTTTTACGGTGGTGTGAATGTGGATGAGATTCACGTCAAGTGAGTGACCATTGCTCAATTGCCCACTGACCGTGCAAATTCATTCCTCTAACTTCAAGTTACGTTATATATAGATATACAATATATAAAACTTTTTGCTCCCATTATGTACACTACAAGCATAGGTATACATGAGTTCCTATACTACTGGAGAACATAACTAAGTCAAACGCCAGCCGTGGAACATTGTTATTTATGCATGTTTTCCTCAATACTTCTATCGAGAGCAAGTCGAACGTCCTCCGCACTACAGAGGAATGTGACGGTTTTCTGGAACTTGTCCACATGTATATATACCATATGTACATGCAGTCAAAGTCCATGATGTGTGTCTCTGGGAGAAAAATAAAGTGGAATGAAAAGGGAGCTAGAAAAACGTTTTTCACGAACCACTAGCTCGAAATCTCATAACGTAGGGGAATCAAGAAGTGAACATATGCATTGTCAAAGTCAGGCTCTTTTATTTTCCTTCCGTTCATTTTCAACTTTGCTCGAGTTCCTAGTAGCATTTGGACGGCTCCATGTGTATATCTGTAATACAGGGAATTGCAATCCAGTTTGGGCAGGTTGATACATTTCCCAATAAAGATTCAATGTACTGACCTTATGTATATAAGAGGTGGAATCTATAGAAACTCTAGATTTCATATATGCATGAGAACAATTTATACGCACTGTCCTCTGACAACAGTCCAATGCTACAAAAGCAAAATTTCTCAAAACTGCATAATATACGTACACACGACAGGCTACGCTTTATCTTTAAATCTCTTTGCATATTTCTCGAGAATGAAATGAAACTGAGAGGGAGTCAAGTCATGAGAGATGAGACAAATGACAAAAACTTTGTCATTTCCTCGCTTCCACACACAAGTCAGTAGGCTGGATTATAGTGTGTCAAGTGAACGAGCATGTACTGATAGAGAGAGAGAGAGAAAGCTGGTCTCTTCTGCACAGAGAATCGGGGACACAAGCCTTCGTGTAACATATGTACGCTGTGTTGGTGGACGCTATCGCTGTATGTACACATGTAGCTGCAAGACCTTATGTATATAAGTATGTATTGGTATACATTTATATTTGGGTTTATGTGTAGTCACACCAGAAATAATTTATGGCAGAGTTGCACTTATTTATGTATGCAAAATTTATTTCCTTCCAATTCCCTCTCTTATTCTTGTCAGCAACAAATTTGAAAATCACTTACACTCTTTCAGGTCCCAGTCATTTGATAACGCTCTATTCTATTATATTTTATGTATCTACACTGATTTAATTCATGTCAAAACAAAACTGTTACTTCAACTCCAAAATCTATTTTTATACCATTAGCTTGAGTATGTAATTTAAAACTCTTAAAAGCAAGTAGCATCAACGCATGGTTTTGACGTTTAAAAACACAATGTGATTGACATTTTAAAAATCTACTCAAGCTTACCAAGCAGAGACTATACGGAATTGGGTATGTCATCCTTGTTCCAAAGTATCACAACATAAAATATATTACGGAAATGGTAATACGATTTTAATTTGTTTTATATGATACAACTTGGCTGTAACTATGAAATCGTCAGCAAAATCATTACATTCGAATCATAATTTACGAACGACGACATTTGTAACTTTGATCAATTTCAAAATTGATTGATGTATTGATGGACTAAGTTAACCTGGAGAAAAGCTTGCGGCGGAACATGTCACGCCGAGCACGATCTCATGTCACTTTTCTCTACGTTAGGATTGTTCCTCCAAACGGAATTCCTTGTTTCCTGTCTACCGCATCTTGGCTTTTAACTCGTTGGTACTATCTTGCGAAAAAAGTTAACACATGAGCTCTCGTTTACTACAGTGTATACTCGTCATGAGAGAGTATTGTATGTAAGCATGTGGTGGTGGTCCGACGATTACATTGGGTATAATCGATTACATGGACAATGTTTCAACAAAACATAGGGTCTGCTGTTGTGGTTACTTTTTCTTTTTGCCTACTTATTAAGTCTATAACTCCTGGTAGGAATTCCCTACCACCCATGCATTACGTATTACCTATCCTATCCATCGGTACTCAAACATGGACTTCGTGTCCAATCTTCCTTTGCTATATCTACTGGTAAGGAAACAATGCTTGTATTTTTATGAAACTACATTAACAGTAGTTAGCAGCTGGACGTACTACATTTATACTTGACGGAAAACAAGGAAGAAGATACATATATGGATAAAACATATACTAGTAAAGAAAAGAAAGCTTCCCGACACACCAAGGAATCGATAAGCCAGTGACACGATTTACAGTACACATTTGGTCAACACTCAGCATGATATTTCATCAATAATATCCCAATCGAACCGGAGTATCTTCCCCATCTCCCACTGATTCCTATCATACTTGGGTTCCATGCAGATACATGTCTTCCCCTCACAGCAGTAGCCATCTTTCAATAAGCCACCAAATATTGATACTATCCTGCTATCATTTCCCCATAAAAATATGAATTTCTTTGTGCATCAATCACTTCCCTATATCAATTGCAAAACTACATAGGTAGCTACATGATGTAGTATGTATAAGGCCATGAATATACTATTATTCCTCAAGTATTAACGCCGGAGGATGAACAACCATTTATATGATGATTTTTAAGACAGAATCTAATTGCTAATCATTTCATATGATCGTATGCATAAGTTTGGTAATTCATTATTTGTTGATATGGAGATTGAAATTTTAACAGAATAATTCCCATTGAAATATATAGTCGAAATTGGCTTTTATGTATGTATCACCATACTATCGCCAATTTCCATAATCCACTCACCCCAAGACATTGCCACAAATTAAAAGATATTTACAATGGATGATATCCATGTGAAAACCTAGTTTCCCAATTAAAATGGATACATTTGTCAAGTTAATTACATTTTGGAATAAGAGCGATGACTGAGGGAAATCAAACAGAGGAGAGGAAGATTTCAAAAGCAAATAAAATCTTCACTTGGGTAGGTTTTACAAGATTAGTATAGCAAATCAACAGGCGAGGGCTTGTTACACGACCAGATTCTTCCACAAAGTGAATATATGTAAACATGTTGATTTGATCCGTCAATGTTTTAACACTGCTCTCACAATTCGTCTTTTGCACTCGACTGTACATATAGTCCTTATAATGCTGAGTTTATAAAATCACATGGATTTAGACTTGACATGTAATCAAATGCCTTTAAGTTGTACTTATATGTAATCAAATGAGTGCATACATACTTACAAATTGGTTTAGTACGGAACATATATGTATATGTATTATACAAATACTATCACTGAATTTAGCCCTACCTACACATATCCACCAATAAAATGGTTCGAACCTGTATGTACAAGTAATCAAATGACTCTGTACATACATACGTACAAAGCTTTCGCGGCTGATTCCCACCCCCGTGCCATACGTCCGCTGCCGACAACACTGGAAAATGATGAGCTAATGCCTCGTTATTTATTCATAGAATTCCCACAATTTTTTTTACTTCATCCCCTCGATATGTTCTTCCCTGTGTAGCTAACTTATATCTGCGGCTACTATTTTAAGTCAACTAAAGTATATAAAATAAGCTTACTCATATATAAAACGATTTCGAGGGAAATTCACACTGCAAAAATTCATGCACCCTTTCTTTGTCACTTCATTTTTTTTAGAACTGTACATACCATTAAACGCATAAATCTGACGACCACATTTTAAAAAAACAGACTGCGTGAATTTTCACAAGTTTGATCCTAAGAGTAAATGGTAGCATTTATAGGTTCATGTATGTATGTATGTATCTATGTGTAGGTACAAGTGGAGTCTTTGTAGAAGTGAGAATAATACGTTGGCATTTTTAGTAGTAGATAGAAGCTCCACAATTCGATTTACGACTATAAAAAAAACTTTCTACTGCACGCTCCCTACTCCAGGTGTACATAAGACACTTCTATAAACTATAAAATGTACTTGCATGATGATGTCAAGGATGCTATGGTGTAGGAATTATGAGGATGAAGACACAAGATAAAAGTCGAGGAAGCTACGGGCACACCGATGACTCTATCCCATCCCAGAGTTGATGATACACTTCACGCTTCACGATTTACTGACACTATTTACACTCATCTCTTGTATGAGATACTCAGAGGTAGATACACTGCTATGCATACTTGTATGTACGCAGAATATGAAGAAAAATATGAGGCGCGATAAACGATTGCAGTTCTTTTCCACATAATCGTATGTTTCACCGCTGGAAAATTATTATCTACAATGTTTCAAGAGACGACAAGATGATGGGATGGTTCTGAACATTACTATCACACAATTGTCTCTTTAATCTACAATCTAGTGTCGTCACTGTTTCTTTACACCGTGCATTACCTGTTTTCTTATATGTTTATAGTACCTTATCAGCACCATAAATAAATCGCAATATGACATGTACAATATGCGTACGTGTAAATCTCTTATGAAATCACTATTTCCTCCCAAACCTCTTATGTGTTCGAATTCAAACTTGTAAAAACAACAACCGTTGCTACTGTACGATGATTATATTACAAACTACAATTTATATCTTGGAAAATTTAAACAGCTTATATTTACACATCTACCGATTATAATGAAAATGAACCATGCGTGGTTCTTAAAATCTGCTACTGTCATTTTTTCTTTATTATTTGCTCACAGTATTTCCATACTTTTTTATGCTTGTCATAAATGTCTGGAAATAATGATGATAGTCAAACCAAACCTATAATTTCACTGTGCACTCAAGCAAATATATAACAACGCTTCCTGCGCACACACATTTCTCCATGTCTTCATGTTTATACAAGTTTATAAAATCTTGCATGTAGTCATGTCGAACCAATTTACAAAAGCTTTGTATACAAAGTGCAAAACGTGAAAACAGATTTCTTGACTAATAAAAATGTTTAAAGAAGACATCTACAAAAAATTTGTTCACATCTGAATAAGATAGCATCTAATTTGCAAGTTTAATTGGACAGCCTTTCCAAAAAACTGCAAAATCTTACAACAATTATTGCTGGTTTGTTAGCTTCGAACATGTTTATATAGAGATAGTATTTATAGTTAAATGTTATACTTATAGGAATAAAAAAAAACAAAAGAGGAAATTTCCGAGCTGCCAGCTATATATACTTATACACATAACAGAAGTTCAGGTACAGTGACCGTTTAAAGAAAAATCGAATAAAATTATAATCCTGATAACATTGTAATTAGTGTGGGGGCGTTCTGTCTTGGCAAGTTTCAACACCTCTATAATTTTAAACCCTATATATCGCTCAACGTGCGTGCATATTATTTTCCTATTGCCCTTGAGCCATACTTCTATACTATAGAAGAAAAGTGTTTTTCTCTAGAATATTTTCCTCGGAGTATGTATATAGCTAGCTGTGTACATACGAAATTAAATTGTTAGTGGAAAAGATTTCTGATTCGATTCCACATTTCATTATTTTAATGGAGGCTTCAAGCATCAATTCTTCACACGGTGGGTGCTTGCCTCCGTTAAATAATTAGTGGTTGTACAACACCTCCAGATGATTAATAGAATTTCAACTTGGAAAATAAATTTATGACAGAGCACTATATATTTGATATAATCGGGGTTAAAAGCAATTGAAGAGTCCACCTTCCAGGCTTTCATATTTTTCAAAAGCTTTGCTGTAAAAAACAGTAGCATTTTATATTTTTACACAGCAGCCTATTTTATATTCAATAATACAGATAGATAGAAAATCCTAACTAAAAGCCAGGAACGTTGTAAATCCAGTTTCTTAACGTGTATGTAAGGCATTTACATTCAAGAATTGAGACGCTTCAAATATATTTACCCGTCTATAAATTTGTGGACACATTCAAAAAATTTAGCTGGGTGAACACATTGGAAAGGCATGGAGGAGAAAATGAATAAAAGGGAACTGTTTGTATTCTATTTGTACAGGAATAAGGTACATAACAAATAAAAGGCAGCAAGCATAGGGGAATGTTCATGAAAGGCTCATGAAAAAAAGTTGAGAAATAAAAACTGAGGGTAAAGCCAACATTTCAGAAAGGATGGTCTTGATGAGGAATGATTGTTGTTCCTCTTGCAACTGGAGGGTAGAAGGAAAATGAAATTTGCGGTTTGCGGACTCTACTGATCACTCCAACTAAACCAGTCTGTTCCTTTCCTTCACCATATACATACAGGGAATACCCAGACTTTCCTTTACCTTATATATTTATATATGTACTTTAATATATAGTCGACACATTTGATCAATTCACTCTCTTCCGTGCTCTACTACATGTCTATATGTATTACCTATTTCTATCTCTTGTATCTGTCTACAAACTAAAAGCTCCTGTCTATCTTTTATAAACTCCAGACGGATGTTAAATGAGTCTTAAATTTCGACATCGGTGGTACTAGAGTAATAACTCTCCTTTCCGAGTCCGACTGTAATTGAATAGAGAAACTTCGAATGCAGTGCCTTCTTCTCTTGATTGCGACATTGCGAGGCTACAAAGAAAATCAAACTCAATCATCCTTCAGGTCTCCAGCCAAATACTTCCAATCTTCCCGCATTATTCCGTCAACACACATATATACCAATAAACTATACAGAGGAGGATTTTTGGGGCAGCCAATTTGTGGGTGCTAGTAAATCTCTAAACTTTTTACATTTAAAAATTGTATCCCGTAGTAAAATACACAACACAAGGAGAAAATTACCTTGCTCTATAGAAAATCTAGGGAAAACCTCCGTTCTTGTTCCTTAGCTAAGTCTGCAAGCTTTCTAGTTGAAAGTTCCTCGTCGTAATTCTTTTACATTGCTTCATATTGCAAAAACAACTCAAAGTTCCTGCAGATCAAAATGACTACAACATTGTTCATTAATCACATTTGTTATTTATACAGGAACTAAACTGTACATCGCATCATCATTTTGCTCAACCTGTAGCAGATAAGCAGGACAAATTGCAATTAGGTATTGACAATCAACAAAAATCTAATTTAAAAACCATTGGGACAAAACTGTTTTGCACGGGATAAATAATTATGGCAAGTGGAAAATACGCTTCATTACTCGCTTTGGAAAGCTGCTGCCATTTTGGTAATTTAAGTTGTGAATGTGAAGCATAAGCGGATAATTCAGGCATTTAACTCTTTTACAATGGAATGAAGCCTCTGGCATCTAATGTCAATAGATTTATTGTGACTTGAGTGAACACCATCATACTCGTGATGTTCCCAACCATCCTCGTGTACGGAACATCAATCACCGCCACAGCGTAGCTGACATACGCTTCTCACTCTCAATAGCATATATTATCCCCATGTACACATTTAAAAAGCCAACGGCGGTATTGACAGCAGTAAAAATAGTTACAGAGAGCAAGCCGGGCGACAATGAAATCAACCATTGGAAAAAAAAATAAAAATGAAATTTTCGGTTACGTTGAGTTTCACACCAGCAAAGTTTCAGAGGAAGGGTAACTTGAAATATGTACATGTATACTATACATATGTAGATTATAAGTATGTACGCCCTCAGAGAATCTTCAGCACATAGTTTCTCTCCTCCTCCAACAACAGAATTACATGTACAGCGAACAACTTAAATCAGGTTAGCCCATAAGCATGTATGTACTTTCATAAGAGGAAGGTTCGATTCATGCAGGGTTATCCAAGAAGACATAAGTTAAAAATAATGAATGGGTCTTGTGCTGGCACAGTAGGAAGTAAGCACCTAGTGAGCCCCCACTATAGATTGTTAGTGTTTGGAGAGTTAAAATCAAAAATGAAAATTGACACGTGTCATGCAGAATGGCTAGAATGACACGGGCTAATAGAGAGCTAATCAAAGGGGAATGATGGGGTTGCATTTCCGGGTCTTGGAAATGATGTCATTCGCTAAAAGTTATTCCAGAACCATTTATTCGAAGCGTCAACTTGTTACACGCACATCCATACTGTAATCAACACGCTCTGTTCTCTTCAGCCAACCCTCCGCTATGTTCTACAAGGCAGCGGGCAGGACTATTACTAATACTAATAATATACGCACCTTCCCAGCCTTGCTCCCATCCTTTTCATCCTTATCCTGTCAATCCAACCATGTGTAATAATTATTGCTACATACATACGTATATTTAAATGATGATGGAGGGTGACGCTCTCATCATTTTGCTTGAATTAAATACCATCGCTTAAGTTGACATAATCTCATTTGTACCGCAACCCGTTATTTCCTTTCAAATCTGAATTAATGTATGTCATATCACCCATTAAGACATTTACTGTACAACGAGCGCAACTCAAGACTAAAATAAAACGCTATCTATTATTTCAAGACTATGTATATAGTATAGTTGTATAGTATATTTACCATTACACATACTATTAAGTCTAAAGTACCAATACCGACGAAAGTGACTCCACAGATTCAACGAATAAAGAAACCGAATACATACTACTGGATCCAGTATGTAAGAATCACATCCTCGCGATAAATCAAGTCAGCGCAGTAATAACAAGAAATATCTGAGTAAATACTATTAGACCAAATAGTTGCAATTTTAATAAAGATCATCGTGTAATACTTTACACATAAATTACATACATAGCAGCAACAACAAACGTGCCTCCTGTTCACACTCACGTTCACACGCATACTAACAAAGCAGATGCCTTTAAATTTATGTTCCATCTGCTACCTTTCACAATCGAAGACGCGAAGTATATAAAAAGGGTTTGCAATCTGAATAGACAAAGAAGAAAATAATTTAGCACTCGGTCATGTTTCAGTAAAGGGAAGCACATATAAAGCTTCCACGGCATATCTTGTTTTTATGTTTGCAAAAGCTAAGGTGAGCGTAGTAATAAAGATATGAATGAAAATTTAAAAGAATTTTAACGTCGAGGATATCACTGAGAACCTATTTGAAAGCCTTCATGACAAACGGCGAATGTGTGTTATTTCAGCGAAATATTCTTTAATAAATTGTATAGGCGAGGATATGGCTTAAACGTGAGAGCTTATATTTGAGAAGTTCAATGCAAATTATTTTTTTACCAAGGCGTGTTGGAATTTAAAATACATAAAATATGCTTAATATATAAGGCAGCTGCTACCTTGCAATATATATACTTATGTATACCGCATAGAATGATTTGTGAATCGTAAATAACTCTTTGCCAATTTATGCGTCAACATCTTCCACCACGATGTTAGATAATAAAGTGAAGTTCTATTTCTATATTTATTGTAATTCCAGTAGATGTACGTATGTTCATTCTAGATACTCGGAGTTTCAGCCAGAATTCGTATTCAGCATAACTGTTCCTCCTGTATAATAATTATATCTGTCAGAAGTACAGGTTGCTGTCCGAACATAGTGTGAGAGAATAAAACGAATGTGGTTCCAGAATGTAGAAAACATCAGGTTGTTTTGTATATTTTATGCATTTTATTACTTTGATTCATTTTGTTAGATTCTATTTATTCTAGTCTTATGAGTTGTAAAATTTATTACAAGGGAGAATATACCGAAAAAATTTGTTGGGCCACATGAAGGAATTACTTGAATAGTTTATATTGCTAATAAAACTACTGGGTGAGAGAAAAGTGAGTTAAATATATGTAAATCTCAGTGCCATTATATTATTATGGGAGAATAATATGGTCTCCACCAGACGAGACTCACATTTTCTAAACACCTAGATTTGCCGGTTGGGACTATATAACAATAATAATAATATTAGTAGCGACTTTTTTTATTATTATGTACACGTTATGACTTTTATTTTCATATGCATACTTTAGTTCTGTTCCCGTCTCTCTCTCTCTCATACTTTATTTCTTCTCTCGCATACGATAATATTCACCGTGAAAAAGTTTGGGATTCAATGCAGACATGATTTTTTCACCACTTTTTCTTCTTTCCTTGATCCCAATGGAAAGAAAATATTTAAATTTATTCAGGACTGCATGAAAAAAGAGTAACAGTAAAGCTACTTTAGGTAAGGACATGAGAATACGTCTACACAGACAACACCAAAGAGCCAAAGTCACTGCTGCAAGTCTTATCGACTATGGTGTCAGACTAATCATTAGCACTCGAAACATGAACGCAGCTGAAAAATGAGTCAGAAGATACGAAGGTGCACCTCTTTTCTTCCAGAATGGGATATGCTCTACATATAGTACGAGTTACAATACTTCACAAGTTGTATTATGGTACATTTGACTGTGAGAATGCATACTTCTTTCAAAAACTGTTGTAGTGGTTTAGTTCCTTGTTTTGTATGCACTTTATTAGGTTTTATATTAGTCATTACTACAAATATACATCAATTTATGTTCAAGTAAAAATGACTATGATATAAATTCGACATTATTTCTAGTTAGTTGGTAACATCAGTTTCACTGCAAGGTGGTTGCGAGAAAGTAACACAAGCATTAGAACCGAAACTTCCGACAAGGAAAATCTTTCTACTCGCAGCTGTTATAGTATACTGTCATAGCTATTACAAGCTCTACAGTCACTAAGACTGTTTCCGTGACTGCTATACCTTAACTGTTGACGTCTCTCCTCCTTATGTGGGTACAACTCTTGCAGCAACTGTAAGTAGCTGTTTGAGTCTGAAAGGCTCTCGTTGTTTACATATCCCAACATTGATAAAACCCATATAGCCACACACACACGAGTTGACTTTGGTTGGATGACTACAGCAAAGCCTATATAACAGACACATCGGTGGTGAAGGAAGCCCTGGTAAAACCCTCACCTAAGTAATCGTACAGGGTAGAAGAGAATAAGAGAGGATGAGAGGAAGCATTACCGAAGAGCCATTTCCCAAAACCTATTCCACTCAGAGGGACTCTTCCCATCTACCTTTGCATACAAATGAGACCTTAGGTAAAGGAAATAGACAGCGAAGCAAACAAACAGACACCATCACCAATTCCTTGATGAACAGCGAATGTCATTACACACATCTATAGATCTTGACTGTCAGGACACGTGGCTACCCGTCTATCAGTCTCAAAAGGAATAACATGTATATTCTTACACATTACGAAGTAGGTACGTTCCCATGTATATTACGTGCATTATTATAGATGAAGACTGCAATATCTATCTATTCTTGCACACAAAGTTAGTTTATATGTACATGTATCTATATGTACCTACATACATATAATTGTACACTCGACGACGGTGTCTTCTATAAGGAAAAGAGAGGTCCGCCGTCCGCCTGTCTATCTTCCAATCCAAAAAGCATCAATCCTTGTCCGCAGAGCCACTCTACCCCGTATCTTCTAAGTACTATAGAATTATAAAATCGTATATTAAGGAACAAAATTATTCTCAAGATATTATAAATTGTTCGTATGCATGGCATTGTCCACATGCTTATATGTATACACTTTACGTGGAGAGTAACATGTCCCACAAGTATTTTCATAAGGATCCCCACTTGGTTCATTTTCCTCGATCAACTTTATAGTAGTGTACTGCTGCTACCTGGTTAACATGTTGAAACTTTAAAGGAATCTAACTCCTGGAGGGATTCCTAAAACTAGGTAAGGGCGTAATTTCAACACCGTCCCACAGAGACACTTAGTTGAAATGATGACCCACAGAAGTTATCTTCTTCCCGTGTACTTCTATGCTTCGAGGAGCTTATCCAGACCTTGTTACCCGTTAATGCCATTCCTCATCATGCATGTCTAATCGAGATTGTTTTAGTTTGATTAAATCCGCATATAGACAAGACGGAGCTGAGCTCACTACCGCACATATATGATGATGAGTGATAAAACTTGTACGAGCCGTGGGTTCCAAATTAGATATTCAATTGATTTTAAGTTGGCATTGTGAGTAGCAATATGTGAAAGCCACAGGGTTGGGGGGAGCATTGAACATTTGGATACATAGTTTAACTCAATGAAACTGTAATACAATTTCACTGCATTTGAACTGACGTTAACTTCAAAAATACTGCATTTCATTTAACTTAAATTTAAATTTTAACTTTAAATACTTGTACTTAACTGTATCTAAAAGTAATCGGCAGAGTATGTGTATGCGTAACTTCAAAAACCGTTGAATGTTTGGATGTCACTTGAAAAAGCATTATAACCTATGGATGTTATTTAGAAAAGCATAAGAATCGAGAAACTCAAAAGGAAATTGACTAAAAGAAGCGTTAAAGTGCGAAAATGGCCTTCTTGACTACTTTATCACCTACCGACAATGTCCAGCATGCCATTGTTATCACCACCACCTGACTCCTAACTCATCGCGGACAAAGTGACCATCGTTGTCGTAAAGATGGTCAAACTCGAATGACAACATTACTACTAGAGAGAATATGCAGGTATGACGTAAACTATTATGAAGAATTCTGTCACCTGTAAGCCGTTTTCATTCCCTTTATCTAACACAGAGTAGTATCCATTTAAAATTCAAATATAAATTACATTATAACTTCTCCAAGTCTCGGCATGAAACTAAAGTTGGAGTTGAATAATTTGTATGTACCCCCAAGGAGCGGAGACGATGACTATTTACTTGATTACTTACTTCTTGGAATAAACACAAGTCTCAACATAGAGCAAATTGAACATTAATATACAAATAGAATGTACAAATCGAGGAAGCAGAGTATTATTATGAGCTTTTTTAATTCCAAACTTAAATTCTCGTTAAAAGATATAGTTATGGTCCCCATTACACTTGTCCCAGACAATGCATCAAAGCAATCCCACTTCTCTGACTGTTGTTGTAAAAAGGTTATATCTCTTATAAAATGTAAATTTTATTTGCAAAATGTGACATTTACTTTTTGCTAATAACATCCGCGAACGGAAGATAATATTTTATACGACCATATTATTTACGCTATCGCCATATTTAACGTCGTTATGGGTTCAGTCGACACTTTAGCGACAATATTTCCAGGTGGCTTTGGCTATACAACTTACCTGCCTATAAGTAATACCAAAAACATACATATAATGACAACAGTCATTCCATAAAGTAATGCATACTTGAAAGTTCAAAACGTAATTTAAAAAAGGAAGAATTATCATCTTGCACCTCATAAAAACAAACAGGACAACAATATTTTTCTAAATACTAACCAACATAATATGTATATGCGTGGGCAAAATGCAACCGTTTAAAAAAAATCGACATTATGTTAGGATAACTAAATGCTCAAGTCACAAAATAAGAGAGGACTTGTCATCTTCAAAGTTGGGAACAACCACGTCAGGATATTTTTCCTCAAAATCATGTCCTTGCATTTACCTATAAGATACATAATCTAAGTAAACGTATATAATTATAAGCATAAACTACAGAACAACTTGCAAAACAACTTCTCATCCTCCCGCACACAGTTACATACGGATTACATTTGTCTGGTGTGGAGCAAATACATTGAGCATGATGACTCAAAAAATCCCAAGACTTCATTTACCACTTTTGTGGGTTCCTCAATACATAATGCTACTTGACACAGCTATTCACTTACAACACAGGGAAGTCTCAAGAAAAATTAATTACACGAAAAAATACTTTTTCCTTATCATTAGCCAGATGAAAGATAGAACAATAAAAATGATAAATACTATAAGGTCAGTCTCCGGTCACAAATCTTGACTTTTACCAATTCAGTTTACTGATTTAATGTACATATATGTAAATTACTGTAGTGGCTACAAGTACACACACACACACAAACAGAACATATTTGGAAATATTATTTTATGTTCCATGCCCGTAGTTTTAACATTACTAATTATCATAATATGTAATTACCATGAAATTATCTTTCCGAAAATAATCATTCTTGTATTGACACCAACGCCGGAGGTCAAAGGGATACAAATACAAGTATGAAATCCAAGTTTCTGACTTGCGTTCGTAAGTCGCAAGCCAGTACTTGTAACCATGGGTTTAGCAAAGACAAGTTGTTCCTCCCACTTAACGCAATAGTGTAGTAAATGCAGGTGAATCTAGTTGTATATGAGATGACAAGAGATAGGTGACATTTAATGATCACACAACTTACCCAACTTACGATGCCTGTTCTATAGTAATGGGTACGGTAAGCTACTTGCAATTTCTCTCCTTGTAAAACATCTTTTCTGTTCAATTAGGAGTAATGAATTAAATTCAATATCACAAATAACACGTAATCACATCTGATATACAGAATTGTTTTTCTATTCGTAAACTTGTCACAGTATGACCGACTCAACTTCACTGACTTGCTTAATAAATAAGGGACAAAAGCAGATTGGGTGTGCCAATATAAAGTCATTTTTATATAGAGTCTATTAGTACTGTCATTAGGTTATACAGAGCATATCGTTCTAGTAATGTCATCAGAGCCGTGAATGTTATCGCCAACAAGTCCTTTCTCCATACAATACATGTTATGTAAGCAAACACAATACCTTTATATTTTTAACATTTGTAGATCATTGACCAAAACTATGCAATGTAGTATATATTGAGAAACAAGATAATAGTGGAACATCTCAAGATGTAGCAATAAATATTACCTGCTTGTCAAAATAAATCTCAAGAAAAGCTAGACAAAGCACTTCATCAATTTCAGCGAGCGAATCTGTATATATACCAGTTTCTATTTCTATTCAACGAACTAGATCTCCCAGAACACAGACACCTAATCACTCCATTTCAATTCACACTATTTCGTTAGTATGAACTAAATTCTTGTCACCACAGACCTGCCACTGTGATAGCCATTTTCCTGCATTTCGAATCAACAATGTACGTAGTTAATTCCTAAGAGTCCTCCTCTGACCCGTTAAGTTATCTACATTATTTTGCCTTCATTCATAATCTGCTACAAACTGTCTTTGCTAGTTGGCGAAATCGTTGGGAAGTAATTACATTGACACTAAACTCAGAATGTAGTCAAGGAGCAATCCCTCAACCTAAACCAGCGAACTGTATTGACACACTATCTACAACGATATAAGCAGCCACGTAAAGACGCGTCAAAGTGTCCATTAGACAGCATATTCAGCATTACGAGAATCAAATACGATTAGACTGAAATATTCGAAATTTATCAAGTGGCGACGAACAATTTACACAACGAGAGCTACGACCCCCTAATTGTGTAATTGCGTTACAAGCGACAAATTTAAGTCAATCCTAGTACAAGTAAATTTCATCACATCCGTATAGTCAAAGTATAACGATGCACTTGAGAAAATCAAATTTAAAGGAAGGGCGATAGAGTGAGTGAAAATCGTCGAAGCTGCCTATATAAATTCCTCCGAGTATAACCCAACGAGCCTTCAACTTCCCTTCCGGTCGCATTAAAGTCAATAGAAAGAAAAACTAAAATTCAATAAAAAAAAGTGTTCAGAGTACACGAAAGGAACATACACTGCTTTGATAAGACGATTTCTCAGCGACACGACCGAGAAAAAACTTATAAAAGGTGAATACGAAAAGGAACGCTTCCATCAGCAACTTTCTTTTAACTACAGAACTTCTTCTCCCAAGAGTTTGTTTTTGTATGGAGTGCGGGTAAGTATTGATGGCATTATTACAGACACTTGGAAGCTAATCATGCGACCCGTGGAAGATTAGCAAAAGCCTTCCCACGACCATTAGATGAGGCATTGTCACAAGAATGGTCTGAGTCTTGAGTGAACATCTTTGTTAAGCCCTTTAATCTCATTCAGATCCAATAATAATGAACTGAGGTTGTAGTAAGGATTAGTTGGGGATTTATTATTTTTTCCATTCATTCACTTACAACACGCTAGTATACAATGTACTTATGTGTGCGTATGTGACTTTAACAGGACCACAAAGATTGTGTGTATATATGTAGACAGCTTTTATATTTTCTCTTCCACCCCTTCATTCATTCTTTCCTTCTTCATCCTATAACTATGTGGCTTGCATGGAGATAACGAGCTTTGCATCTTGATTAATTCTCCAACCTAAAACCCTCCAGACCAACCACGTTCCTAGAGCTAATACTTACATACATTCACAGCGTGGCCTTTCTTTGTTCACCGGGCTCCACAATAAACTTTTCGCCTGTAATTACAGCATAAAAGCGTGAGTACTATTTTTCACATTTTTCAGGCATATATGTATTTTCACGAATATATTAATACTCTATTTATTGTTTGTACAACCAATATTCCATTATAGTACATAATTATATTAATGAGCAACTTGAAACCTTATGGAAACATCAGACACTTGATTAAATAGCAAAGAAGATATTTCAAAATAGTAAATAATTATAAAAGTTACTTATAGTTGCAAGTACAACATTCTAACCGATTAAGCAGTGAAGAAAAAACACCAAAGCAAACAGTATTTAGTTCTGCCGAAATATTTGCAGATGCCGTGTACGGCAAAAAGCTAGATCCGAGAGCCTAAAATATAGACACAAGACATACGGGGTTATCTGTGACCACTATCTACGCAAAGGCCAGGAAGGAAGAAGTGACTGTTAAGTGGAGTCCGAACCGAATAAACTCCGGCAGCAGCTCTTTGGTTTGGTTTTCGCGAGAACTTGAGAGGGGCTCCTTTTCCGGTTACCCGCTAGGTCTCACTTAGATCAACATCAGGTTTCCATGAGGGGCATGAAAAGAGGCGGAAAGTCAATCGGAAGGGAAGATGACACTTTTGTCGGCATCATCTCCGGCTCAAGTCTCCGAACCCCTTTTTTCCATTCATCGTTCTCGCATTAAAAGTAGATACATTGGATCCCAACTTATACATTCAACCATTGTTGTTACTACACGTTCATAAAAAAGCTGATCCTGTGCGTGAATATCCACTTAAGATATAGGTATACTGAGAGGATAGAACCAACAGACGTCGTGGTAAGCATATGTATCGAGAAAATTTTACCCTTCAGTAATGTACTCATCATTCCAACAACTAAATCAAATCCTGACCCAGGCAGTTTCCATTGTGTGTAGAGACATGATGTTGTACAATTTACAATTTAACTAATCAGAACTTGTCATGACTCCGAGAAATAATAATCGCTGAACGTCTACAACTTTACTGCATACTTCCAAGCAGTAAAAGTTGTTTGTCAAGATAAATTTAAGATTAAAATGGTGCAGTTTGACAAGTAACGAAACTATTTAGCCAAGAAGGAGAGCTCAAAGTATCTAGATGCTTGACGGAAATGGAATTGCTTCAAAGTTATTCCACTTACGATTAAGGAAAAAAGCTGTACGCCCGTACTGATTTATCTTGCGTCAACCCAGTTGAACCATACAAAAGCCTTTGAGTGATATAAAAAATATTACTATGTCACACAAAATTGAATTAAAAATATTTTAATTACTCTTGGAATTAAAAAAAATATTGGTGTGGAAGTATCATAAACCACCCAAAGTGTCATTCAGGTTGTCGTCCATTGGGATAAAACATAGGGACTATAGAAAGCGAGTTTTGGAAAAGTTGACTTCAAAACCGGAATTTACACACGGTTGCAGGAAATGACAACCGTCCTTTATGATTTCAAATGAGCTTGTGCTCCCGTCAGATGTTTTTTTGTTTCATTCATTCACTCCTTCTCCCTTGATCAACGTAAACATATGATATGATCCCCTGTGAAAATAATAAGTTACCTCGTTTGCATATATAGCCAAAACAGAGCGTTCTTTACACAGTAGAACACATAAATACACACCGCGGTTTGTCACTGGAGAATTCTCGGAGGAAGTCAAAAGAAAATTTGAGATTCATCATCAGATGTGGAGCTCGTCACCTCGTTACTATGCAAATTACGGCAAGTTTTCGGGAAACAAGGAAAATGCATACCAGCCTAGAATCTCTACTTTACAATCTGTACACTATCAAAACAACATATTATTGTGCTTCTTTTTCCTCAAAAACTTTTACCGCTGGTATATACAAATGCATGATGCATAAACGCGTGCTTAGAGAATAAGAGGGTCTTATGTAAAGGGATACGGGGAAATCCAGAAATGAAATTTAGTAATCCACCTACTACCTAGCTTCAGGGAAAGGAATCACACTCTCAAGCTGCCGCTGAGTATTAAAACATGTCATATCCGATTTGATCTTCGCCTTGCCTATTAAGTTGGCATTTTTTGGGGGTGCATTAGTAACAAAGCGGATCCTGGGTGTTCCGCTTCCGCGCTTCTTCACCACCATGTCGCACTTTTTTTCCTATTAGTACGAGAACTCCCTATCCTTATATTTTCCTTTCCGAGAATAAGTTCCTGAACTTCCCTCTCTTTTACATCAAGCCTCTTAAAGCCTTATGTATGCATATACTGCAGTGTTTTCGTTTTGGCTATTCTAATCATAATGAGATACTCAGCTGCTTTGACTATATGTCATATACTTATAGTATTTTTTGTACATATGTAAAAATGCTCATGCAATGAAAAAACATTTGTACGAAAAAAGCAAAACTGTGTGATGTAATCATTGAAGTAAACAAAACATAAATGAGTCTCTCCGGAATGGATAACTTAATATAAAAACCCAAGACTGCAATAATAATAACCGGATATCTGAATCTAAGTGCATTATGTTCCATTATTTATATCTGATATTGCTTCCATTTAGCTGTCCAAGATTAGTTTTTATTTTCTGCCTGCCTTTGGGATGAAGTAATGACACTATCATACAATTCCCATATATGGAAACTATACACTAAAGGAATATTTATTATGTACTTCCCCTCTATACACATACGTATTTACTGTCAGTTATAATTTATCGTTCCACAATCCTACTGCCAATATATGCTATTTAATTGTACATATGCATCAGCAACAACGATACAGAAGCTTATGTATGGCTGGTCAAGTATACGTTTATGTTGAAATGTATGTACAAGCAAATTATAAATATCCTCCACACACGTCATACATCCCAAAGCAAAGGCTTTGGGGTTTACGGGAAGGCAAATGCGTCCATAAGTCCTGATATGTGTCAATTTTGACGCAATAAATTTTTGATTTGTTCCCCCACACACAACATAGCGAAATCATCTGGGTAGCCCTGTGATTCAATAGTCAGCTTTGCGGGTAGTACATGAGTAACTGTAATATGTACTTCAGCATATATCGTACCTATACTAACACCACAAATGACATTTCTTGATACAAAGGCAATGAGTCAACAAAACCAAATAAAATATTTTGACTTGCAAGGTTCAAATGTTTCGGCTTGTTTATTACACCACTGCGTATAAGCTCATGATATTCATGTTATTTGTTCTAACTAATATACTAACATACTTAACAAATTTAGTTTGTTGGAAACATTGAAGCTTTAACTCCCCGGATTATCTACTTTTAACCACAGAAAAGCTATCGGTACATATGTTCGGTGTTTGATTGTTTACTATATATTGTAAAAAATAAAATAAATAAAATCAGTAAATATATCTACAAGACTATAAGCAGAATTCATGGATGTAGATACAAGAACGAAATGTGTGGATGTCATAGACAGTTAGACAGACGACCGACTAGCCTGCGGAGAGTTCTCGGTAGTGGAAAGACTGAATGAGTGGAAAGAGCCAGGGAGCAGTCAGCGGAGACCAACAAATGGTCGGAAAGAAATGGCAATCTGAATATTTCATTCATATCTCTAAATGACACAAGATTTTCTCAAATTTCCATATATATGAGAGAGTAGAGGAGGATGATTTGAAGAGAGAGAGAGAGAGAAGAGGAAACTCAGAAGCTAGCAAAGAATGTACATACTTAGTATATGCATGTACGAGCCAGAGCTTTGTTTAAGTGTCAGTTAGCCTTCTTAATACTATACAATGCATATAAGTAAAGAGGATTTGCCCACGACAATGAATGCCCACACATATATAACTGCAGCATAGTAGTGACATTATGCAAGTAGCACATCCAGTATCCCTCGAAAATGTTAAGGATAGTCATAGACCAAGTCATGCCGCACACAGTTAGTCATTCCGGCCAATGATTTATCGTCGTAGACATATTGTCCGAAAGGTTTCCTCCAAAACACAGAAAGGGTGTTTGACATCCACAATAATCTTCTCTTATGCCAATGTGATGCATTATCTCGTAAAGCTCAAGCTGATATCCCATTCTTTAAGAATGTTTTCAATTGATGCATTTGTCCGACCATCCAATCGACAATATAAAAAGACAAAATACTTTTGCCCTCACCCTCACCGTCTATCTATTTATCTGTTATTATTCTATATCCACCCCCACGATTCTCTTTCTTAGTAGTATACGCACTTCGACTGTATAAGAATCCGCTGCCTTCCATAGCAAAGTCACAACAACAACGGTCATGGCAACAATCCAAACAGTTTATTGGACATCAAACTACCATGTAGTTATTCTTAAACAGTCTACTGTACAGACAGTATTGTACATGAATGTTACTTTGTGGTCAAAACAGGGAAGAGTGGCTTCAAGTTTATACTTTAAAACAAGTTCACATTCAAGAAGAAGATAGAATATCGAGCCAAATACATATCTTTGAATCTTGCTTACAAAAAAGGAAAAGCTGGAGAGACGCACGCCTTCTCAAAAAATATACGATGAAAGCTGACAATAAATTCTGATCTAGCTCAGATATTCTCTGAGTATCTTTATTACTAGTAGTTGACAAGTTCTCGGTTCACTTCAAAGCATGTTCAGACTTACGCACCAAATCTTCCAACAACGGAGCTCAATTGATAAGAGAGAAGTTTTGGCGTTCAAAGCGTAAACCCAAAACTTACAGAACGAAAATCCTATATAATGAGTGAGTGCATAGTACATCTGATACAAAACGGATGCAAAGAAGACTGAACCAAGGGCCATAACACTAAACCAAAAGGTAATCATGTATGTGAACTGAACACAGAAGATTGAACCAAAGGGGTAAAGTACAAGAAGATGTACATTAAAACATGCTTGTGAAGATAAAAACTCCATTTGCATATACGCAAAACGTTGGGTAGATGCTTCTCAGCTCAATTCAACATTTAATTACTCTCAGGAGCCTGGAAAACTACATGATTATCATCCCTGCGTCTCCTACCTAAAACTTCAGTCATAAAACTCTACTGCCCATGAACAAATAACTATAGAGTGCGTATTGGTACAATAAAAATTAAATTAAATACTTCGCAATCTGTCCGAATGTAGATGTAAATAGTATTACTTCTATACTTCCCTTATAGATTGCCATTGTCACAGTCTTAGGGCTTCTTCACTGTTCTTAAAAATAGCAATGATGCCCATGAATAATACTTCGTTCATCATTTGAGTACACGCTTGAAATCAATTGTACCAGGTTCAAAATGAGCGTTCACACCAGGATATCGCCTAGCAGGTCTATGTGATTCCATTTCATGTAATTCTGATTCTTCTATGTACTTATAGATATGTCTATGATTTAGCATGAAAACAATACTTAGTGCTCAGACAATGGACATAACAATAGCAGAAGTGCAATATAAAATTATGTACTTTTATATATTTGCTGTCATTGGGATGTAAAGCTTCCAAGACTACTTGTCAGTGACCGTAGGGAAATTATATACATACAGGTGCCATATACTTCCACCCACGGTCTACCAGCATTAAACTCATTGAGGAATAAATACATAATGTAAAATTATAACCCTCAGGACTGCCCCAAAACTCAGAAAAGTTCCTTGGAAAAAATCTGTTTTTTTTCATTTTCGGAAGTTAACATCGAGTAAAGAACAAAGATATTAATGGTTTTAGACAATAATCACGACTATGAGCAGATACATAAAACAAAAACCTATATGATCGTATATGAAATCACATATGCAAATGCTCGCTTGAACATAAACATGTATATAGGTAGAAGCATTTTTGTGGAAGTCTTATTCTACACTGGTTTTTATCCTGCAATGATATATTTCTTGAAGAAACATTCAATTCAAGTATGAACTTTGAAAACTCACAACATTCATTTACTCACTTCAAGTCTCCCACATTAAGACCCCACCGGTAACTTAACCATATAGGCTCTGGGGTATATAGGAAAGGAGATTCACAAATGCACTTAATTACTCTTCTGTAAGAAAATATCCATTGCATCCAAGTGGTCGTAGTGGCTTTGAGCCATCTCATTCTTCGACTGCAGTTTCTTTTATATAGGCATAGCAAGTAAAGATTAAATTGAATATATGTACATGCTTGTATAGTTACAAATATCCCTTATAGTATCAAATATGTAGATTATATACAATGTATTACAACAAATACATGCATGAAAAGCAGTGGCATGCCGAACATAACTGGTACAGGTTTCAAGGGAAGAATGACATAATTTATTGTCAGGTGGTTGTTTGCTTGCTGGAGATTCCGACCTGGAGAGAGAAAAGAGTCAGGGAACGTACAGTCAGAGAACTAACTGGGAGACTGCAAGAGAGTGAGAGAGGCTTGGAGAGAGAGAGAGAGAAGAGATTGCACCCTATGGTGACACCCATGTACACCTTAAGCCATGCCATAACAGCCATTTATTTTCCCCTACGATCTCACATGCAGTCACATACATAGCTTTCATACTCACCATAAGGTACAAATCGTTAGCTACAAGATGAGCAGTTTTCTAGTGTGCTTTTCTGGAGATTTTTGAATGCCTCTTAAAATTTCGACACAGAAATAAATATAAAACCTTATAAAATTAGAAAAATCTCCTGCGCACATTAGATTTTATTCAGTGCATCAAAAAATTCACTCCCATATTTACATTTTCTATTATCGCCTTGCAAGATCATAAATACTTATATGAGATGTATGGAAATGTATGTATGTGACACATAGTAGATACAATAAAACTTTTCTAATGTAAGTAAATCTTAAGGTTTTTACTAAATGCAGACATTTGTTTAAAATTGTTCACGTGACAAATGATTTGATATAGATAAAAACTATACATACAGCATGTGTATAAGTACAAAGGCATGTAATTTTACTACGTGCACATTATATGTATATTGATATTGTAGCTTATTAGTTATTCGTGTGCTGCTGAATGATGCGAACCACACATAATACATTATGTTCGCGCTGTAAATACAAGGTATTTACAGGAAGATCAACTATCCTCAATGACCAACAAGTTTTGACAGTATTTGATTTTTACATTTGTACTTACTCCCTGCATACATAGATACATGAATATAGGGGCGGAGAAGTAAAGAGGAAAACTTGTGTAGCACTCGCACGTTAAAATAATTAGTAGTCTCCTATACTCTAACGGTGATGTTGATAGAGCAACTTTGGACAATAATGTATAATTATGAGCTCTGCCATTCGCCGTTTAAATGTAAATTCGAATTAATTAGCAATAAAATCTTGTCGATTTAAAAAAATTATTAGAAGGAAAACACATATGGCGATTTACTGGTGATGCAGAGTCTATTAGCAAATATCCTTTTACGTATAAGTATATGTCATATTCAAACAACCTGTTATTTTCTCCATAACATCCTCTCATCTTTAATCGCTCCACACAGATCCACTGCTACTTTTTCGCAATAATTCTCACTTTTTGTAGCAGAGGGAGAAGATTAAGCATTTACGTCTTGTCTCGAAGGTAAAACAACAGCAGGCAGTTTATGGACAGATTTTTGCAGATACAATTTATGTATTTCATGCCTTCAATGTGAATGTGACAAACGCTTAACGTTTTTATGTACATATTGTTTATTTTATTTAAGTAACGTAAGGAAAATGAATTGATAAATATAAAATGCTCAAATGGAAATCCTCCGCTGCTCAATTTGTTCCATTGACATGGTCAGGATTCCTTGATTATGCTTCGTTTAACCTTTAAATATCATTAACATATCTAAAATCTTTACTATACATATAGATGCAAGCACTTACAAGTGCGATAACAAATTATTATAACCTCTTCAGCAATCAATAATGACTGACGGACTTTTATCCCCTTGATATGCATTTTTTCTTCCTTCAAAGCATTTTTTTTTTGAAATTTCCCCATGTTACCTTGTAAGGTAAGTCGGGGCACGATGCATTACAGACAATGATGCAATGATGGGGAATGCTGCAAGAATCGAGGCATGATGCCCAGGTTATTGCCATCGCCGGGGTATGTCGCCTACGTTATTGCCATCGTTGGGGCATATCGCCCATGTTTATGCCATCGTGGGGCATGACGCTCATGTTGAGAATATGGTTGGGGCATGATGCACATGCAAATGCCAGTGATGAGAAATGCAACCTACTTAAAGATAGCTTATGTGAAAACTTATATTTTACCTTATATGTAAATACATATAAGTAATTAAACGAAACATTTTGTAGTGCATGACTCAACGAATTAGTAAAACATCAAAAAATAAATACTTAAAAAGATCCATAAACTATATACTGAAATTCAAAACCAAACTTTGGATTCTATAAAAATAATGGCAAAATCACATGCGCTAACATTTTTATTACTTTACGAAGTCAATTAAAACTCAAGAGCTACATAATGCGCTTATATTAGTACACAAGCTACTGTAAATACCGTTTCTAATGAATTGATAACGAACATCCAAAACAAACTATGCTTACTATGGATACATTCAAAATGTATCTAAAAATACAACACTATTTATTCATTTACGTCAAAATGAAAAGAATTAAGCTTTAACCCTTTGGATTATACAGAATTAAAAATACATATTGATTGGCATTACAATACAACAACACAAACTAAGGCGTCAAAATTAATTAAATTGAACAGAAGCGAATTAGCTATATTCTCTACTCAATAAAAGACAACCAAATACATTCAAACTTGTAATTATAATCAATAATAGTTCATGCTGTCACCATTCATTCTTAATGCTATAAAACTACAATTAAAATTAAACGAGATTATGGCAACAAAATTGAGGAAGGTAGTACTTCAACATCTGAGTGGACAATGTTTACTAATTTAGCCAGCGGGGGCAGGGGTCGGCATTTCTGCTGCATCAAACCATTCCTCATCGTCCGGATGATTGACAGGATTCAAAGCTTCAGTTGCTCCAGGAAACAAGCGAATAAACAAGTGCGCCAGCAAAAGCAAAACCCAAACCGTAAGTACAGCTAGATAGCAAAATGTTAATAATTCAAAAAATTATTAATTTCACATCAGCCATAACCATAACAACCCCTCTAATATTATTAATGTATACGCATCATAACCTTAGCATTGTACTTAACATACCTAAGCCATTTTACTTAAACTATTATCTTGTGTAGGGGAATAAAATGAATGGGAAAATAAAATGATAAGTAGATACCTACGGCAGGGAGTACGATTAAGTCACTAAAACGAAAAGGGCTCATTATCCTAAGTACCCAAGAGCTCGTATGAATTTCTATCTTCTTTCACAATCTGGAGCCTGACAATCTCAAATGAATTTCTATCTTCTTTCCCAGTCTGGAAGCTGTAAAGCACGTATGAATTTCTATCTTCTTTCCCAGTCCGGAAGCTGAAAAGCACGTATGAATTTCTACCTTCTTTCCCAAACTAGAGGACAACAATCTCCAATGAATTTCTTTCTTCTTCTCCAATCCAAATATTTCGTTAATTAATTACCAAAGCGTTTATATTTAATTAAAATTAAACCACGTTACAAAGCAATTCCTATACGTACTTATATCTCTCAGATATGAAGATTAAGGTAATAAATATCGAACAAAATAATGAGGAGCTTTTTTGAAACGCTTTAAACTCAAAAATAAGATGCATGTGAATTCAGAATATGAGAGAAGCAAGCCGTAACATATAAAAAGCAAAATGGCATGTGCGAGTTACGCGAGGAGGCCGAGGGAGACTGTAACAAATGAGGGATCTGGTTGCCCACGTTATGTTGAGAGGCCAAAGTGACTGAATCCCTCATTTTCACACTCCCACCGCCTCTCAGCGTAACTCGCATTATCCACTCGGCATAACTTTGGCCTCTCAGCATAACATGGGAAACCAAATCCCTCATTTCTTACAGCCTCCTAGCGTAACTAGCACATGCCATTTTTTTTTTCATATGCGACAGCGTGCGTGTTTCTATCATCTGCATCTTGTTTTTGAGCTCAACGCGTTTCAAAAAAGCTCCTCATTATTTTGTTTGATATTTATTACCTTAATCTTTATATCTGAGATCTACTTATAGGAATTGCTTTGTAACGTTGTTTAATTTTTTTTAAAATTAACGCTGTGGTAATTAATTAACGAAATATCTGGATTGGGGAAGAAGAAAGAAATTCATTGGAGATTGTTGTCCTCTAGTTTGGGAAAGAAGGTAGAAATTCATACGTGCTTTTCAGCTTTCGGACTGGGAAAGAAGATAGAAATTCATGCGTGCTTTTCAGCTTCCGGACTGGGAAAGAAGATAGAAATTCATTTGAGATTGTCAGGCCCCGGATTGTGAAAGAAGATAGAAATTCATTTGAGCTATTCAGCCTTAGGAATCAGAATTCATCGTAAAATTCAAAAGTAAATGATTGCTTTTCATATATGGCTTTTATTTTAGAGAACTGATTTTATTCAAACTAATTATATGATCGTACATCAACATTATTTCATAAATTAAAAAAATATACTTGATTTTAGTGGTACGCACCTACCGTAAAGTTTCTAATCGCCGAAATTATACGAGTCAAGCGGTACGGGAAGCTGTATCAGCGGTGATGGGTGGATTGAGCATTTTGAATGCCGTGGAAGTATACGGAATACCAAGAAGAACTCTACAAAGGAAGATTGAAATCAAGTTACAGGGAGGAGACCCAGGAATAATGAAGAACGGCGGATTCCAACCTGTGTTTACTCCAGAAGAAGAAAGTCAACTGGAACAATACCTCATCGACGCTAGTGAGCGGTCAGTTAATTTAAATAGATTTCCATGAATTTCTTACTATGCATATTCTCCCATGATTCACATATACCTATCATATTTTTTGCAACACCATTATAGTTACATATGCAACTTAGTAATTGTTAAGTAAATCAATGTAGTCTGGATGGAATGTGATTGTGTGGACTCATGTTTTGCAGATTTCTTGGATTAAGTCGATCAGAATTCCGATCCCTTGCTTATGACTAATCCACAAGCCTTGGTAAATCTCATCCCTTCAATAGAATGACACAAAGAGCAGGTTATGATTGGGTGGGAAATTACTTGCGAAGAAACCCTGCAGTAGCAGTGAGGATTCCTCAACAAGTCAGCTTTTATCGTGCAAAAGCGTTTACAAAAGACAAGATCAAGATTTTTTATGATAATTTGGAGCTTGTAAAAAGCCAGAAGAATTTTGGCCCGGATCAGATTTGGAATATGGACGAAACTGCTCTATCTATAAGCTCAAAACCCTTGCCTGTACTTGCCCGTAAAGGTTCCCGACATGTTGGACGTCTATGTGCTGAACGATCGCGTCTAATTACAGCAATATATGCTTGTAATGCAAGTGGAAAGTATGTACCTCCTCTGTTGGTTTTTCCCGGAAAATTTAAGGAGACTATGCTCGAAGGCGCGCCGGTTGGCTCAGTTGGGATAAGTTCCCCCTCCGGCTGGTCTAATCAAAACGTTTTTATAATGTGGTTAAAGCATTTTGTCGAGTTTGTCAGGGTCTCATCGGAAAACCCAGCGGTTTTAATTCTGGACGGTCACACCAGTCACATGTCGTATGAAGCCATATTGTATTGCATTGAGAAAGACATTACGATGATTACTTTGCCTCCCCATACCAGTCACAAGATGCAGCCATTAGATGTAGGTGTATTTAAGCCTTTGAAGTCAGCGCTAAAGGTAGCTCAAACGAATTGGTTATCTCGCAACATCCCTAAACGTATCACTGAGGCCGAAATCCCAAGCATCTTCGGACATGCCTACAACATTTCAACACAAATATCTCATGCCATAAATGCCTTCCGTGCGACTGGAATCGAACCATTTAATCCCCATATTTTTAAAGACTCTGATTTTGCTCCAGCTCAAACGTTTGGTGAGAGATTAACTGAGTTTAACGTAAATCGGAATACAGGACAAACTGGAGCATCCAACCCAGGTCCTTCGACTTCTACTACGTCTACGAATCCAGGCGGGAAAATTCAAAACCTTCCGTGTGAAAATCAAGATAAGTTTCATGATGCGTCCAGTTGCTCACACCAGCAAATGACGAATGAAGATGATACACATGCAGCTAATTGTAATATCAGTTATAGTGATGACAATTCAGATGACGAGGCTGACGTATATGAATCTGCCCAAGAAAATGATGAAGGTGAAACGCAACATGAAAACCAACCAGGTTTATTGTCGGGGACATCCCAGAAACGATTAATTGAATGGGAGAAATCACTTATTGAAAAGGAGCGACAGCTTTTAGAAAAAGAAAAACAGCTTAGCCGACGAGAACATGCTATTCGAGGGACATCGCGGAAGAGGGGGGTGAAGAAAGTTCCACGTACTCAGTTTTTTAGCGACATTTCGGGTAGCCAGGTATAACTTACAATATTACTAAACATTTAGTTATTTTCTATTCAACCATATTTACCGTGTTTTTAATATTTTTAATCACGAATTTTTGTGATGTCTAGATAACTCCGTATAAGCTTCGTCCCTTACCATGTTCTTCAGCTGGAGGAAAACGTGGAAGACAAGGAGGTCGCTCTGAAATTCTTACTTCGGAAGAAGTCAAAACTCGAGCCTTTGAGGTGTCCCAAAGGAAGAAATAGGCCAAAGAAATATTCAAGTATATTCAATTTTAAATGAATTACACCAGGCTCTCGCTATAAAAGATCTTTATATAAATGAACTCTCTCTGTAAGAGATCTTTTGGGCACGAATGTTATACATGGTTATATATATGATCTCTCTATAAAAGAATTTCTATAAAAGAAGGCTTATTTTGATGATTAGTAGCATTATCTTACAGCGAGCGTTCAATGTAGTGGTATTTTTGAGCATTTTTCAATACTTGACGTAGTTTGTTTTGCGTTGTTTTGTAGTTGACATTAACAATTTTCATTTGAATTAAATTATTAAATGTCTTGATGAGTTTCACTACTACATTTGTATTTGTAACTTATCAACCGAATTTCTTTACAATACTGTACAAAAAAGCTAAAATAAATTTTTACTATTTGACAATATATAATGAGCACTATAAAGTCGATGTTGCATTGTAGTCATTAATTTCATGTACCTATTATTAATTCACTGCATCCTTCTGTTCTAACTAATTCGTAGCTGTGCCAACTTTAGACGTTCCCTTTCATGCGTACCATACGTCATCACTGGCATGAACATGTACATCACACCCCAACCATATCCTGAACATGAGCGTCATGCCTCAACTATAGCATCAACATGGGCGTCATGCCTCAACTATGGCATCAACATGGGCGTCATGCCCCAACCATGGCATCAACATGGGCGAAATGCCCCAACGATGGCAATAAAATTGGCGGCATGCCCCACCAATGGCAATAGCCTGGGCATCATGCCTTAATTCTGGCAGCATCCCCCATCATTGCATCATTATTTGTACTAGCATCGTGCCCCGACTTACCTTATATGTCTCCACTATACGCACAGACACAGAAGTACAACTGGTTTTTGTTGAAGTTATGTTGTTATAATAATTTCTTTAAAAAATCAATTTACAAATCTTGAGGCTAATTGATGCAAACGAATAATAAGAAACTAGTTCATTTTCCCTACCCAGAACAACAACTTGACATAATATTTTCTACGCCGTATCCAAATGTACTAATACTTATCTTACTTGTATCTACTATCGATAGAATCTAAAGTTAATCGTCACATTATCAACAAACGTGCTGAATATATATCCATATTAATTCCAAGTGTCTTTTGTTGTACAATGTACATGCATGTTTACAAGAAAACTTCCTACAACCCTTGAGCTGTTACACATGTGTGGGTAATAAAATCGCCATCATAATTCCGACATAACAAATTGTGTTTATAAGTTGTATGTATAGACGTACTCCTATCGCCATTATGAAGGTGTTATATCAAGAAGTTCCCTGGGAATAACAAAGGAAACATTCCATGCCCTTTGGCTTTTCATTCCCATCTTCTAACACTACACACACGAGAACATCATATTGAGTATGTTCATCTCTTTTGCCTTTACGGTTATCTTTGGAGACCCTACCGTTCAAGTCAACCTTTTACCATTCTTTCGTACGCACAGGTCAAAGGAACCTGATGATCGCGATAAACTTGATTCCATTTATTATTCACGCACCTTCTCTCAATGTTACATCCACCACCATGTCATGTCTTCTTCATTTTCTAGCACATTAAGCAAACCTGACTTAGAGATAAACGGATGAAACGAGATAAATTATTCTTACTACTTTCCACATTTTTACTATAATAATTATTATTAAAGTTTCATAGAAACAACCTAAATGAACAACTCTACTGGAAAACTTAGAAATATTACTTCAAGTAATGTGTTAAAGGTGTCACTTCCAATATTTAAAGCAATAAGTAAATATAAAAATACATACTCTTCGCATAAATATACCAAAACTTTCAAGACATCCCCAGTTTTTCATCGAACCTAACAAAAAATGTTTAACCTGACTGCTCTACAATGACAATAATTATTAGAACCATACTTGAGAGAGTACCGAAAGCGCAACAATACTGCCTCGTAATAATAGATAATTGGTCAAGCAGTGATTCCATAGTCGAATGACTCTATAGTTGCACAATGCCTGGAAATTGATGCTTCTCGTACATAGATATATAATAGGCACTGATGGTTTAGAGATACCCTTGCTAACACACTAAATTATAATGATAATAAAAAGTTTGAAGCACACCTCCACAATAACTGGCGATGATGTAATGCAATACTCTACTTGCGATTAATAATATACATAATAGAAGTGTTCTTTATATCTACATGTATGCTAAAAAGCAAAAGGCTTAGGAGGTAATTTTCCATGGTGAAATACCAATCATCTGGCACTGCTGTTGGTCTTTCCCTGTCATAAAATGTAATTTGAACAAATTCCCCCGGTACAATTTACTAAACGGGCATATCATACTTTTGGACCCTCGCTCATCCATATACTTCCCAGAAGACGAACAAGAGGAGAAGAATAGGAGTACATGTAAATGCTTGCGCAACATATAGATATAGTACTGTCCAGAGTAAATACACTTGATAAGTCCGCTCCCCTACATTCATTTAAAATGAGGTTAGAGGACAGATTTATTTAAAAACAGAAATCTACCCCGAATGACTAGAAAACCCATGCTTTCTTTCTATAAACCTTATACAACATAGTAAAAACTACTTCTAAAATATTAACTGCCATGTCCCATCAATTATTGTAATACATTTGTAACACCAAAAATCATTGTCAAGCACAGGAACTTGATTAAAAAAGAAAATCCTACACAAACTTCGTCATTTTCGAAAAGGTATTATAGGGTATATTTATTGGTAGGGCGGGAGTTCAAACGAGAAAACATAGGGATGAGACACATGAAAAAACGTTAGGGTCTCACATTTTCTATACGTATGTGATTACTTTTTGAAGTTGTAAAGCTACGTAAAATTGCTGGAGCTTGATTTTTTGAATTTGATTTCTATACAGTGAAAAGAAGGAACGAAGGATCTGGAGCTGGGAGAGAGAGAGAGAGAGAGAGAGAGACAAAAGGTAATTTGGGTGAAATGTAATTTGGGAGCGATCAAGAAATAATAGAGACTGATGAGAGGTTCTAGGGAAACCCATAGAAGAGGATTACACAAGGGGAGTGACGTGATGATAGCCTGCATCAATATACACTTACTCCTCCTTGATGTCTGCTCCACAGTTTTACACATTATTGCTTATGTACACACTATAAGGCTTCTGCAAGTGTACAGCGGAGCTTTAAAGTATCCCTGCCTCTTGATCAAAATTCCGAATAATTTTGTACATGGAGCAAATACCCATAATATATATAGCAAAAAAACTAAAGTCATTCTATATGTAATATACAGATACATGTATATTATTACAGTGAGATTTTTGTACAGTGTTCAAGTTTATATTATACAGTCAAACTAATTTACAAAGCAATCTTCTTCCTTACATAGATATGTGTATAATGCAAACTTACACAAAATCATCATATAATTCCCGTCTCATCGGCTTCTAGTCCTATAAATTAGCGCTGGTAATAAATGCATTGATTATTATTACCCTGAGCTAATGTTATCACAATGGGAAAAAGCACAGTAAGGCACATGTTACTTTTCCAAACACTTCATGACGCCGTTTATGTGAGTATGCATAAATGGAACGAAACGGGAGGTAATTGCTGGAAAGTATACAATAAGTATAAAGTGGTGCAGTGGTGGTGGTGGTGAGACTGAACGGGAGAGAAAAAAAAGAAAAAAAGGCAAAATTTCCACGCCGATTTAGCTTCGTACCCTCCTGCCTCTGCCACAGGGGAGTCTATTATGTCGACGTTCATTTTTACCGGAGTACAACAAAAAGTCTCGGGCGTTTGCTCTTATCAACACTTCACTATGTACATTGACATGGGCACGAGGAGCTCTCAAGTGTCTCTCCTACATCTACCCAAATAAATATAATAATACACAGAGCTACTAGATACATATTACAATACATACGTAGAACAAATACTTATGATAACTTCCTATATACGCTCACATGAACAAGTGCCTTCTACTACACATAGTCTAGCGAACCGTTTCCTACGGCACGGATTTTCAGCCTCATAATTTTCTGACTCAATGGTTCTCTCAGCTGTTGTTTACTTTATAGCACACGAGAAAAAAAAACCTATACGCGCACACTGAGAAAAAATCTCATGGATATTTGTTCTTGCTGGTCTACTATTTTCATTTGAAAAACTCATACAATAGTGATACCGTAATTATTTTCTCCGGTCTTTTGTCCTCACTGTTTGTATACCTAAGTATACGTAATACCGAAACCTACAACCAAGAACTTTTACATTATCACCAATACAAAATTGTGTAGAAAAATGTGGCTATTTAGGTTCAAGCATTATTAAAATCCAAATTTAATAAATTCATTCGAAAATTCTAGAACAGGTTTTTAGGAAACTGAAGGTTGTTATATTTCCTCAATAAAAATTTATTGCATTCAAAAAGACAAGGTTCCGTAAAGATTCCACCACCAATAAGGATCGGATGACATGACTGAACCCAAAAGTAATAGATGCTCACTGTGACGGTATAAAATGAAGTCACTAAGCTATGAATGGAATTCTATTGCTGTATAGCGGAATACAAAGGCCAGCAGCAAATACTTTGACATGACAATCTAATCAGCACTTTCGATTCCTCACCCTCATCGTTTGCTTTCCCCTCTCCTTATTACATTGGTTCTCCCTGTTATGTCATTTGATCCTGTGTATATGCATGCCTGAATATTCATTTCATTCCTGTAATTCCCCTCTATCTACTGAGCATTCCTAATTTCTCCAAAGTTTGCATCACCACCGACCCTCATTACTATTCTGATGTCTTCATGCTCAAAGTTCATACGCTATAACATGTACAGAGATACAGACCTTCCTGCGAAATTTTAAACTCTACACAAGTTTGGAAAACTGCATTGCGACAATTAAAATGCAGCAAAACGTCAAATCTTTTTAGGAGCGTGATACTTGATACCCCTAGTGCAACTGAACTACTACGAATACATATTACATTTAAACTAATTTATCAACCCACACACAGAGATGACAGTGAACATGGAAAATATGACAATGACCATAAGTGGTGATTACGACGGAGAGTGCTATTTACCTAGGGAGTCGCATCAGATTTTGTCCTTTGCCAGAGAATTTCTTGAACAATTTCTTGGAAGAATACCACACAGACAAATTATGTATCTACCCATCACGATATAGGTAGGGCTTGACATTTCGTCGCTGTCAGTTTCTAACAATTATAAGTCTGACTATGAGTTGACGACGAGCTTTGGTGAGGTACAGGAAAACATAACTTACATACTATAGTTGGCAATGCAAACTCCCCAATGATACTTACTATACAGATTAAGTCCATTTCATTCACCAAAGAGACGACATTCTACATAGGAAAAACCAGTAAAACCAAGGAATCAAGCATGCAGAAAATGTCATAATTCGAAAAAAGTGAGTATGAAAAATAAACGTCAAACACGATGAAAAGGATATGGGGGAGGAATAGAAGAGATCTGACAAGGAAAATAGAGTTGGCCGGACAAAGTACAGTTAGTCCACTCAAAAGATATCATTTTCCTTCTTCATCGTCTTGAATGTGTACACTTGCACCCGCAATTGCTTCCCTTTCCCAAATCCTATTTTTCCCTACACTCCACCCAAAAATTATGTTCTCATATATGCAGCCAGTCTGTGCAATGAAAATTGAGGTTGTTTCACTTTAGTCAAATTTATTCTTGTGCATTCAAACATTTAAACCCAACTTTATAAGGATAAGCTTGCAGCATTTAAGTCCAAAATGCATACAATTTCGTCAGAAGTATTGTAAATAATGGCAGTTGTAAGCAAAAAACCTATAAATTAAAACAATAAGTACAGCAGAAGATATGCGTCATAGTCCAAATGTTGAACACAAGAGTGAATATCATTTTGTTCTGTCCAGTTTTTACATAGCGAGGAATTTCCGGAGTTCAGTGTAGTAGATGTAGATTTTTGTAATCCACAGTAGTATCTGCCAGTGACTATTAAGAAGACTGGCCAGTACTTGATGTAGTTCAATGTTATAGAGTCTTCCAAGGGTGGAAGAAAATGAGAAAATGGAAATGATATTCGTCTTTTCTGGTGATTTTTCTTGTCCTTTCCCTCACACGACCGTACTTATCGCGGAAAACTTAGAGTGAAAAGGCTTGCTAGAGTATATACATAGTCCACAGCACAGATAGAAAGACAGAGAAAAAAAAAGAAAAGCTGTACCATCTGGAGATTCCTTTGATTTACATGACTATACATACATGATGGATACTGTATACTTAAGTATGAATAAGTGAGCCCTCCAGTAGTAAGTATTATAGTAGCATATGGAAGTACTAGAGCGTATAACGATGGGAAAATCTGACAGGAAAATATCTAATAATGCAATAAGTAAGTAGAAAGAGAGGGAATAGACTACTGTAAGGAAAGAGGATAAGGACCAAGGAATTATATGCCCGGCGGTATGAAAAAAGGAAAGTCAAACCTATCTCTTTATTTATTTCCACCGTCATATTTGTAGATCCGACTTTGATTTATACGAGTCACTTTTTTTCTATCTTTCCGTCCCCATATGTACTTATAAATCTATCTGCAATAATAAGTAGATATAGACATATGTATGTGCATCCATACTACTACGTATAAGTATATGTGTTCCTTCCAAGATGGGCCTCATTTTTCTGCGATGCAGAAATACGTTAACTGCTAGAAGAATGAAAGAAAAATTTGCGTGCAAGTAACCGAAATGTCAAGTTCGCCAGGCGGGCAGACACATACACTTACGTGTATCAACTACAACTCCTCTTTGACACAAAGCTTAGAGAGAGGAGCTGAGAATGCATTTTGGCATGCAAGAACCTGCACTGCATTTTAAAATTTTCAATCTAGACTTTACTTGTATACCATTGTTGTGCAAATATATACATAAAATATTTTACTCTACCTACCAACGTATGTTTTCCTTCTTGAGAAAAGCGAAAAGCACCTACTTATTTTGCATAACACTTCGTCCTTCAATTCTTCTTACTAACAACAAAAGGCTGTCGTCATATGAAGAATGTGCATGCAATAGGATAAACGGACTATTTTGAATCCCGCTTGCTCCCCAGTGTCTGGTCTTATTGAAATTGTACCAACACATATGATGGTACATTGAATTTCCTTGGCTATTAGGAAGGGGTATGTAGAGTAATCTGGTTCTATATTACACTGTATTATAGAGCTATCGGTATACAAAACATTTGAAATTCACATGGTAAAAGGACATTGAAATACCCAGTGTGCACACTGTAGGCTTTTCAAATAGTACACATATGGATAGAAACAGCATCCCCCATCCTTTCGACTCACCATTACTCATATGATCAAATCAAAATAATATTCTCTGGACTCCAATGTAAATACACGCAATTTTTTCTTCTTATTCCTCTCACTCTCTATATCTTCTCAGTCTCTCCTCCTAGTATCCCTGTCTTTCGTGCTGTGAGCCCATGTGTGTACCAGAGGTTGAGTATCCGCAAAGCCATTCATTTCGGATGAAACAAACAAAGAGACACGCACGAAAATGCCTTTCATCTCTCCTGTCCTCCATTATATTGCCACTCTAAAAGTGAAAAATCCATTTGATTTATTTGCCAACTCGAGAAATTCCCTGTCTCCCTCAAATCTTCTTTACTGTCTTACCACCCTGGCGCTGATGACATATTTCACGACTGGACTAGGATTCTCACTTAAAATTCTATCGCCGCCGCATAAGAGCCGATTTTTGCATATATGTAGGCATGCGGTTCCCACAACAACTATCAACCACTACCACCACCAAATAAGCCATTTACTCCATGACAATATGCTATATACATGCACGATGACAGATGATTATTTATATATTTAACTTCTATATACTGATAACACTTACTACACGGTGCGAGTAAGTTTTCCTAAGAATCAGGTTGTTCGTGTAGCAAAAGCTATCGAGACGGAAAAAAGTGAATAAAAGTACCGATATGACACTTGTGCCCGTACAATGATGTATGTATTTATGAGAACCGACAAATGCTGAAATGTTGTTTATCTTTATTATGTCTCCACTCCACACGGTGAAGTTTTTCTTTACACACAAGTTTGCAAGAGAAAATCAAGTCGCATAGAGAAGGTGTTATTCAACTTCTTTGCTTGTATCTTCCCATCTCTATTCCTACTGTTAAAGTTAAACTTCCATTATTGGAATTATGCTTAGTATGTACCATTTTGCAAAAATACTTAAGTACAGATAATGCTTAAGTAGTAAGCTTTACGATCATCCATATAACTTATCTAAATATATAGTGATTTCAGAATATTTAACTTATTATATTGATTTCAAATCAATATAATATAAAGTCTCAAAGTATAAGCTGGTTTTTAAATCCAGTCTTGTTACATTTGTTAGATCACTAAACACATATTGAGTTTTATGTCGTTTCCAGTTTTTTGTATAACGGCACGGAAATTTGCTGTAGCAAATTTTTACGTTCTTGATAACCATAATGGCTGACCAGTCAAATATTAAAATCGTGAGGCAATAATGTTTTACCCACTGCAAGTGTAGCTTCACACCTGTACAACGGTAGGTGACTGTTGACTAAAGCATTGTATTATATGTTTAAAGCTTTTTATGTTATGTTAGTCGTGGAATCGAAGCCCTTCCAAATAATACATTAGGTGTGCAACATCATTTATCTTATACTTTAAATAGTAATATGCTTATATATACATATGCAAAACATTCAAGTTTTGTGCCAATCGCAAGTCAATAGTTATGCACGCGTTTTTTCAGCAAAAATCTGAAAGATAAATGGTAAAAAGATGTGAATATATGCAATGAAAGCGATTTAAACATTGTTTCAATGTTTGCAACGTTGATGCTAAGTATACAGGTATGAGTGATATGATGTATAATAATGTAAGGTACTTACGGCATGCCAGTAGGTCCGGTGGGTGGATATCTACCAGTTTGCTCATACGTTTGTCTATAAGGAAAAAACAAAGAAAAATGCATTTAATTTCATTCCTTGGTCATAAATCAAAAGACACTTTCCAGCTGTTTTACATTTGAGCTGATGCATACACAGACACATTTTTACTGACATCATCAACTGCAGTGCATTTTTGAACTTCACGTCGCTTATGGCTTACGCAACACTGCAATATTATACTCCAGTATTATTACTACAGTGCACAAGAGCACAATAACATTCAATTTTTTCCTTGTTTTATTGTCCGCATGTGTAGGAATAACACAATAATTGTCAATCTCTCACACAATCAAAGGTGGTAAAACCCATAGTTAATATATACAAAGTCCATTAAGTAGGCACTTTATGATTGTGTGACGGTGTGAGTAAGATCCTCACAGCGAAAAATTAAAAACACCTTTATATCTCAACCTACCAATAGTAACATATTGACAATAAAGTTCTTTATATATTATGTTGACTTTATAAAACGCGAAGAGTTGGTTTTGGCAAGATAATAAAGTTTTCTTACTTTTTTAAAGTACTTCTTTCCTTCTACTATAAGTATATCTAATGTTGCACAACACAAAAGATTTGTAAGGGAAATAATGAGCATCCTAACGAGAACTGCATTGAGAACCTCTAACCGGTAAAACAAAAAAATTTGCCGCTCAACCACACCGAGATTGAACGAGCTCAACTATTAAAAATTAGCGCGATGCACATGAAAATATGAACAAAGTAATACGCGAGTTAATCGTTCCTAACCTTTCCTAATTGAAAACTTGTACAGCACGCAATGCCGATATTCCCAAATGATTTCTTTTACTTAATAAGCCTGCTTAACAGGCAAATTGTAGTTGATACCGAAATTGTAGGCTTCGTCCGTGCATTCAAAAACCAAAACGATCACGAAGAACACTTTAAGAATTTCAAGACTCTATCACTCTCTGCATAAAACCCTATGCACTCCACACACTGACAGTATCATAATGAGCACTTACAATACACCTACCCCTCCCTTGTCGTGAGTAGTGAATTTTCTTAACATCAGCATACACACACATGCAGTAATACGGCATGCACTTGTACACCTGACGTTACATGGCAAGCCTCATTATACCCAGATACTTTTATCTACGCCTTGCTCTTGCTTTTCCCTCAGTTATCAGGACGGACAATAGCATATCTACACATTGTAAATGTTTTGCTTATGTTTTCCGCATTTAAGATATGTACACACTTACACACAGTTTGTACTTTCCGCATTTAATGTAATGAGACTTTACATTAAGCAGTACTTATACACCTTTAAACATACATATATGTATTTACGTCACTGATGTTATCGCCATTTATCGATGGGCGTACATACCAACTTTTCCAGAAAACGCCAGAAGAAGAAGACAAGTGCCACTATAAAACAGATTCCAAACGGATTTTCACTCCTTTCCATTCTTATCAAAAGCAATCCTTCTAAAAAGTCCTCCACAATCGAGAATAGTAGAGTGTGATGAGACAGCTGTCAAATAAAAATTAATGACTTACTCATTAAAACTGCATGTCTCGATTATTTAATTTCCTTGATGGCCTTTTCCCCTATGTAACTGCCTACATATAATTATTCCTCAAATCCAGGAGGTTTGAGAGCAACACGGCAGCATCACTAAAATGCATTTAGTTGAATAGGAAAATGCAAATCAGTCTCTCAACCAACTGATGGATTTTTATGAGGCCTGAAAATAGTAGGTTGTTATTGTCACACTAGATAGTAAAACTGCATAAAAGTATCCCCAACACCATTTTCATTTGACACCAATTGCATATGTATTCTTATGTGTGACAACAAGTATGATGATGAATATAACACCACACAAGAATACTCATGGGTGATCATTTTATGTCATCTTAAAATATGCAAGTAGATAATTATTTTAATTTACATTTACGCACATTACATATACATAGTATATAACAAACTTCTTAATGCAATTTCATAAGTTCAGCCGGTCTAAAACTATTTTTAAGACTCTTTGGTATAGAAAATAAGAATTGTTGTGAACCACATCCGAAGTGACTAATAAGAATATAAAAAATGTTATTATTGTTTGGGAAACCTGTTACAGGAAAACAATTTAATTTTAAGCTTAAACATTCAAACTCGATAGCACAATATTGTGTATTTTATCAACTTTGTATGTAGATGTACATTTATAAACGTCAGTGTCGTCTGTGTATTTCGGGGAATTAGCTGCGTTTCTTGATGTTATTACAATTAAAAAAAGATTTAACAGATAAATCGAACACGCAGCTAAAGATCTAACCACAACGTTTAATCACAAAAAAGTGCTTGAGAGTAAGTACAAACGGTTATAGCTTTAAAAATGGTTGGACCATCGCGACCTTTAAAGAATAGGATGGAAACTGAAAGAGCTCATCGTAAGGTTCAAAACACACATAGAGCTCATCCAAAAGGGTTAAAACACGTCGGATAACAAACGACAAGTACATATGAAGAAGCGTGTACTTATAGTAGTTGAAAGCGTGTTACTTACACTGTTAGGCAATGATACTGAAGTCCTTGCACCATTACGATCTTACCTATATAGGTATGCTTTTATGTATACATAATATAAACTTAGACCGGTAATAAGCGTGTATAGTTAAACTAACATAGAATTTAACTACTCGGCGGTGGTTGTTGGGGCTGTTGATTATATGAAGAAAAAACCGAAAGAAATGAATGGTCAAAGCAGTTAATGATAAAAAGGTGGACAGCGGCGACAAAATGCCAGAAATGACAGAGTACCCTGCAGAGGAGCGAGAACTTGGCTTGTTCTCTCTCACAAGCCTTCCTCTCTTGTAGTCTGCCAACCACCGCAGCACCGTTACATGTAATATTTTATACAATTGTACATACTCCTGCCGCCGCCAGTTTGAAAAATACATAAGTACAATATATATTTTTCCTTGCAGCTGAAATGTGGAAAACGATTGTCATTGTCGCAACATGTTACTTCCATGGGATCCATCTATCAGCCTCTTGATTACTCCTTCGATGCTCACCCGAGACGACTGAAGGTACAGGACAGATGTGTAGAAAGAAGCTTAGGGTATAAAGAAAGTACATAGAGATAAACTTATTATAGTAACCTCCAAGTATTTTATTCTAAGCGTCGCATTTGACTTCCAGAGCGTATACATCGTCCTAGGAACCAAGCTCTCAAGATACATTCTCCCGTTGTTCGAAGCAAAGTTCATTATTATGATTATTTCATTTTGACTTTGTCCTTCCGTAGCCACGTAATATTCCGTATCATTACCATGTCATTCCAGTCGTACCTTTAGCTTTATTACATGAGTTACGGTCGGGGGTGAAAAAATGCAATAAAAAATCATAATATAGATGTGAGTCCTCATGATCCTCACTCCTGGTTAGAAATAGAAAGGACAGGGGACAAGCCTGCTGCCAACAAATGTCTTAAATAAAAGTTTGTTTGCTCCTTCATCCTCTCCTGACTTATTTATGATTGCAATTTATTTCAACTTGACCAAGAGAGAGAGAGAGAGAGAGAGAGAGAGGAAGACTTTCGTAACCCTGCCACAACTGTCTTAACAAAATACTATCAAATGGGTAAGCAACATTTACAGAGAATATTTTCAAGTTAAAAAGCCGTTTTTCTCTCCCTCACTCAATCAATCTCTACCTTCATGAACAAATATATTTCCATGTATACCACAGCATCTTTAGAAGAAAGTAGTTTTATACGAAGTAGATATACAAAATATATTAAATATAAATAAAAAAAAATTGGTTTTATACAGCAGGAATGACCATATCATACTCAATATCATATCATACACCAAACTCTTGTTGGTCATGCTGGTTATTAAGTCCTTCGTAATGGAGTAAGTCAGGTTATAAATCAGCCGTAGATTTATTTCGTGTAAATGAATTTAATTCTTGGATGAATGACAGGTAACATGAAAAGAGCGTCCAACTAGGATCCAGAAATCCTGAAATTTTTCTCAAGCTTCTGGTTTTTCCCAATTGCAAGCAAATTGCTTCTCTTATTTACACACACACACATGCAATGGCTCTTGATTTACACCCGAGGTTATACTTGTATACAAGTAAATAACATACAGATCAACTGTGCAATAGTGTGACTTTTGAGGGAAAACTTCTTCATATTTTTCCCTTATGGCTACTTCGATGCGGTAGAGCTAATGAAATCGTAATAAATTTTAATAAGACAGCTCATCTCCCAACATACATATGGTGTTAGATCCCGAAGACAGTTTCAATTGCTTTTGTTATTGCTGTACATTTTAAATATATCCATGTAGTAAATGCACCTACAACCAGTCGCTGACGTGCTGAATCAACTGCAACCGAAATATCTCTACACACACCTTAGCCGGTAAGGTTAGATTTATGGCAATGATGGCAAATGCATAAATCATAAACAAATTCGCGCAAAAACAGTGACATATTATCAAATTAATTAGTGCTTTCGGTTGATTATGAAGACCAAGAAAAAATAGAAGCATTAACCAAGTACACATAGTTACCATGTAAAAGGAGGGAATCCGAGGGTGTAAAAAAATCAAATGTCTGAAGATCACAAGATAAATAATACGTTAGACTGGAGCATGAAAACTTGTACGAAACAAATAATATTTAATCTTCATAACATAAAAGAAGAGCATACAGGAGGAAAGGTTGGAAAATGAGATCAAATGAACCCAACGAGCCTTCTAAATTTCATAGGAATTTCACAAATCTTGTTCACAAGTGTTCACAAGCGAGAGAGAGAGAGAGAGAAAGAGAAGGGGGGGGGATGGAGGAGAGAATAGACTGTATAAACTTTTATATGTACAATGAACTACTAAGAAAAGGAGAGATGAAATATCTGCGTGAGGCTTAAAAAGTCAAGTGCCTAAAAAATATTGCAAGTATAGTAGTAATAGTGTATATATACTGTAATATATGCTTTATAAGACAAGGGAGAGAGAGAAATATATCTCCTTTCCATACTGCTGGGATATTAACTACAGAGAAAAATAACACTCAATTAACTCAATTATCCAGTTCTTGTTAAACCAGTTTAGCATTGCTTTGACGCCTATAAATCTCTCACTCGATTAGAATAGTATGCAATTAGCTTCTCGGTATTCTTTGCAAATAGTTTAAAGTCGCCCGTCTCTTCCCTTGAATTATTTCATCTCCGCGTAAATTTATTCTAACTTGTGTGTGTGTGTATGTATGTGTGTACAGCTGTACAATGCACTGCTCAATTGTTATGTACATGTAATTATTGGTATATACGTACACACAACAAACTACAAAATAAGCAAAGATCTTGTCTACATTATAAGCAGAATCCATACACATGAGCATACAATGTATATGTATAGTAGACTACAGGAGTCATATGTGCAATGTGCAACATACATAAACTCGTATACACACCAGAATTTCCGTACATAAAAGATCAAATTTTTTTGTAGTTCAATGATTTTATGTAAAGAGCATTGAATTTTCGGTAGAACATTAGAGCATTAATGTCCTTCCGACATCTTCGTTATACAACGTTTCTCAATTATACCTCATAATATATGCATATACAAGGTAAAGCTACTCAAGTGTACCTATGGTTGTGTTATTACAACCTGCTATTATGATGAACCAGTAACTTATCTTCACTGTAAATATTTAGAGTTAACTATCACTTTCCACTCCACGGACTCAACCTTGCAGTCTTCAAACTATAGTTTTGTTGTCAAAAAGATGCAAAGCACCCGCTTCCATCGGAACTTGTGTGCGCTTGACACAGTAAAATCCAATGTTGGAATCCTAAGAAGCCATCCTCTTCATTATCTTCCATCATTTTTTTTGGTCAACAAACAACATTTGTATATGGAACTACTATATTACTTCTTAAAGCAACTATTACTTCAAAACCTCTGACTTGTAGACAGCAACCAGAGATTAATAGCTGGAAAAAAGTTGCAGAAAAAGTTTTCAACATTTACAAATGCGTTTATATACTCCTCCAGTTGTATCATTACAACAACTGGAGACAGGCACAGTCACATAAACAACCCGTTGTTGAAAAACACATACCAGCACACCGAAAAACAGGGCTTGTAATAAATTTGCACAACTTCAGGTTATACATCATTTTATCACTTGATGCCTACATTTTTGTTTTATTATTACATATTCCTCCATGCGCTCTTTTCAAATCATATGATATATTCTCTGGTCCGCCTGAAATAATTTTTAATGTCATTATATGGATTCTTTCCTAATATTTTACAACACATTCCTCATTGTGTATGTAGGATGAACGTGAGAGTTCCTAAAAAGAAAAATGCTCGCGACCAGCAGTAACTCAAACGTATTCGAAATTCCTTGAAAGCACTTGTACTAAATGGAGTATTAAAACTTTAGGGAAGACGGTTCAAAATGAAAATACGTCTGATTTAATTAGAGTGGAAACAACAGTGAATTAATTATGATCGCGAGGAGAGGAAAATTCCGAAGGAGCGAAGTCAGAGTGCCAGAATATCATAGGAGTTCGTAAAAAATAATAGCAGGAGATTTTTTAATTATCAATGCGCGGCCGCCTTTTATCACCCCAACTGTATTCGTCTGGAGTAACGTGTTGATGTATCTATACTCAAATAAACACACTTCTATACATAATATCATGAGGTCTAATCATCCGAATCATAACAACACATAGTATAGATATAACCCTATATGTATACTAAGCATTCCGTCGGGAAAATTTGTTTCTTGTCTTCATCTCTATCTCTAGCAACAACTGTAATTTGCAAGTCATTCATTCTGTTGAAGGAAACTCATTTATTTTAGCTTTGGATTTCCGTGGTAGCAATAACACACTTTTACTTTACACGATAGCTCTTATTATTGTATTAATAATATGTATCAACCTACATCTATACACACAGACAATTTCTACCCTACTAGATTCTTTCATGTCTTGGAGATAACAAAGTGTCCATCATATAACGATGAGCGTTCATCAAAATTTCGTACATTATTAAATCTAGTATTCGAATGTACGTAAAATATAAATAACGTTTAAAATAATCATATGTCGACAGCGTCCATTATAAAGTAAGATAGCATTATGTACAAACATTTGTACATAAACTCTGGCTGTACAGAATTAGTTCCTATTTTCCACGTGGGGGCAAAATTCATCGTTTAAAACACTAAAAATTGAATAGCACTTGAAACATTAGTAATTAATCCTATTAAGGAAAAGTCTACTGTATAGACTGCGCTCTTATTTCTAAGCGTCAAATAGAAACTACTATACCAAGTAGCTTCCCATACAATTCTGGAATACATACATACTAACATATCACAGCATACCGCGTTTAATTAAGTTTATATCAGGAGAAGCGGTAGAGTGGAGGAGGAATGAATGAGTCAGGAGAGAGAAAGAGAGAGAGAATGGAAAAAACGTAATCGTCCTCTAATTAAAAGTCATTGACTGCATTCAAATGATCAACTTGAAAAGCCCTCGTTCGCCTATGTGTGTATATGTGCCTAAACAAATTCAAATTAACTTCGGAACAGCACAGCCTTTGCCCCATACCATCTTACCTTCCTCTCAGTCTCTGAATTAATGTTAGTTTAGTAGTTCCTTCCCAATCGGACAAATTATTACGCTATATAAAATTCCATCCGACCGTAAACTATTTGCAGTAATCTATTGCCGTGCGAAATACCAGACTTTTTTCCTTTTTTAAACCTCATTTATCCTTATTTGTTAGTTACTTTTATTTCAGGCCTCCTTGGCTTTAAAAATCCTTACCTTCCAATGTCTAAACATATGCAACCGTGAAATTTATGTTGGTAAAAGGTTGACAATGGAACTAGTAGAGGAGTGGTTACGGTTACGAGTATAAACGTTCATCGTCTGTGAATGATTCTAAAGTTCCAACTTCTGTGTTAAAGGAATGGAAGTTGATACATTAAGTTCTTTCACTTACTATATATAACTATATATGTATGAATAAATACTGCTTTTAAGGGCTTTTCCTATATACAGGGGAAAACTTTTTTGTCGACGGAAAAGTTAAATGTGGGTCTCTTTGTTCCCCACTGCAGTAGTGCATTTATAATGTAGTCAGGAATGGTGCAAGATTTTTTCGACGGAGTGAAAAAATGCGTGTAGAAGTTATAAGCATTTAATTCTTTTATACATATATAGTTATAAAGAACGGAACATATGTTTCGAAGTCACTTGATTAAACATATCACTATATGCAATATGTGTAATATAGCTTTTTTAATGTCGGTGAAATGTAGGTATACTAACATACATGAGTGTATAAGATTAGCAAACATTGAGTTTTTAGACTATACACAGTAGATGAGTTTTTAGGAGTCGATGATTTTTATTTTCATTGGGGGAAGTTTAATTAAGTGAGGCTATATTTTTAATTTGACTGTGAATTGAATTATGAGCATGAGCAGGTTGCTGTTCCTCAGTCAGCCTACGCTTTAATAATTAAAGATAAATGTAGCGAGGCGTGCCATTACTTAGTATGCATTACCATTTACAATGTTGTTATTAGTAGAGAGACGTTCCAGAGGTTCGTCGGAGAGCACTTGGGAGAGTCTCTGGGAAAATGCTGATAATAATGATTTTTTCCGTATACTTGATCTCCTTTCCTATAGTATAGTAGCTATAAGAAGTAGAATATTACAAGGGGGCAATATCAGTTTGTCATTTATTTGGAGAATTATTTAGTCAAGGCACATTGTTTCTTTCTAATTTATGCTGCTGAACAAGATGAAGATTTTTTTTATTTTCCACCTTTTTCTCGCACTCTATACAACTCCTAGTTTTTTCGCCTCATTGTTTTTATAGCTTTAATAATTAAAGTCTCATACATACGCGATTTCACCATTTGTGATATTCTACCAATATTTTATAATTACTATATTATATATCTCTCTATACTGACTAAATTATAAGTATATATCAATAAGCCAGCTACAGCTATAGAACAAACTTTCTGCTTAAAGGAACTTGATAATACCTAATTAATTTCATATTACTGAATATTAACCAATAGAGTCAGAATTTCTAGTGCAACAACAAATAAATGGATTTTGACTTCTGGTGGATGAAAGTTTGTTCAGAGAGCTCACAAGTTAAGAGTATATGATGCTATTACACATCATCATGTAATAGTACATTGAAGCTACTAAAGTACTGACCGAATCAAATATGCAATATAAAAACGTGTTTGTGAAAATCCTACATAGAAGAGAGACAGAAAAAGAGAGAGAGAGAGAGAGAGAGAGAGAGAAACAGAGAGGGTTGAACACCCAAGGGAGGCATGTATCATCACAAATACCACAAAAAATTCTGTGGTGGTTGCGCTATACACAAAGTCAACTAGAAACCAAATCACTTTTGACAAATGCTTTAATTTTACAGGCTCTTCCATAATATAACATATTCATACAATCCATATCAAGTCCTTCCTTCTGTTCCTTTCAAATGTTGTTACTTTTCCTTCTTTTCCTGTGTTTTTCTCTCCTCTGCGTACCCCATCCTTCATCATTTCTACCTCTTCCTCAACTACTTTTTCTCTCTCTTCAAAGCCAATGCCGGAGCATCCCCAGAGAATTGACACTTCTTGCCTCCTTTGAACTAGGAAAATTGTCCGCAATTTCGTCACCACTTTCCTCAGTCCTTCTAAAACACTCCTTTCCTCACACTTCTAACTTTATTATTATCACGTAATGCAATCCAGCAGCTCCGTTGGTAAAACATGCAGTCTGAGATTGAATTTTTTACGAAATAACTTATAAGAATATTTTTTTCGAAGGCGGCACTCTTTCCGGGAAAAATTTTCTGTACATATACCTCAGCAACAAAAAATACATTTTAGTTTTGAATATACAACCAAAGAACACACATACCTACTACCTAATATACATACTACAATATAAACTTCAAAACTTAATTCCTCTTTAGAATTACAACACAACTCGGCTCTGCAAAACGTAGATATTTATATCTACATGTAGATATGACAATTTGTTGCGAAATATTTTGAGTAATAAGAATCTGTCTACGGGCTTAGCAGACAATAAAATTGAAACTAATGCTGGCACAATTTTATATGTAATAATATTGATAAGATAGACAGACTTAGCAAAGTGTGAAGATGAAAGTCGCTGTATGCAAGAACAACGCTTAACTCAAGGTTACTCTACAATACGTAATCATTATTACACACATGGCTCAACGCTAAAGTTACAACGTTACAAGCTAGATCAGAAGCATGGGGCAGTTTGAGACCTGGAATACGCTTCTGTACTGTATTAGCTTACGCTCCCCAAGGTTCCAAGCAAGACCGTGTGGCCTAATGGATAAGGCGTCGGACTTCGGATCCGAAGATTGCAGGTTCGAGTCCTGTCACGGTCGTTCACAATTTTTGCATTTTTTAATTTGGATTGGAAATTTAATTTGTTGCTACAAATTTGCACAAGTTTATTATGTAAATAAATATGAACCCAATGTATTTATTCATTTACACTGATAGTCCGCAAAAATACGTAGGCAAATTGAATTACATTACATTTATAATAAAATAAGAACTACAGATACGAAGGAATTCAACCTCAGTATTGATATTTCTATCAAATGTTTAATGTGTGTGAAAGAAAGCCTCACTCCAGGAGTATTCTAATATATGAATCCAAACAAGGAGATTCGATTAGTAAGTTGACCAAAATCATCCCAGAGATGTTTTGATTGACAAGTTGTATGCTAGGCCGGTGTAATAAGCAAGAGTGGAGGACAATAGAAAATTCTTACAAATTACTTGGACAACAGGAGGGAACAAATGGAGGTGTCGATCACAAGAATCAAAAAACCATTTAAGTTTTGTTGAACAGCAGTTTGCCAATAAATGACAGGCAGCATGCAGCCCGCTGGACTGGACAGCAATAACAACAACAGCCAGAAGATGAGATTTAAACATTCAAGTCCATACACACTACATACGGAGAGATACATTATATGATTCTCACATTACGTCCATAATGTTACTTGCAAGAACACCAGCTAAAACAACGCTCTAAACTTTAATGTTTTAAAACTAGCATTATACTTATATATACGGAGAAAAGCCATGGAGATGGCTCATATCTCAATCTTCCCAGGAATCAATCATAAATCTTCGTGTGGGGTCTTCGGCGATCCTAAATCAGCCTGATGTCGCACAAAGCCTGACTAATTGATGAGACCCACGTCCAGTCAACCCCAGCATTGAATATCCATTAGTAAGATATGGCCCAGCATCTGTTTGGTGAATCAAACTACGGGGATACTATAGGTATATAGTACTTATTTATACACTTATACTTTATACACTTTACATGTGTACAGACAAACAATTTTATATTAAAATATATTGCTGGGGCATTCAGGATTATCATTTAGCCGCCGCAACCATAGATACCTAAACATGCTTCAGAGTACAGGAGATCAGAGTAACCGAGCTCTCCAAATACTCCTTGTGCCGTCTGGCCTCACTTTGACATCAAGCACGAGACATCATGACTTTATCTAACTTCCTCCCGAGAGCAAAGTTTAGAGCGACAGTCGTTTTTCTTCATGTGCTATTCCTGTTGCGTAAGTAGATAATACCGTACCCGTGTATATATTTATAACAAGGGTAGATTAGATACCTATATTCAGAATGTGGTAGTGTAACCTTTTCAGGGCTACTTAAAAGTTCTTCCTATTAAAATCCCTTGCTTTATCTTGCCAGATTACCCCACATTGATGCAAATTGTAAGATCTTGAACTATCCAAATAAGTAAATAAAGCATCTTACAACAGTTGCATTGTCAACAATAACAACTGTCGAATAAAAAATGGGATATAAAAACTTCATTCGATAATTTAACTGTAAACATGAAGCTCCATAAGTTTAAATTCAGAACTACAACTAGTGCTTCAATGTTTATACCAGAACAGTTAGTAGCATGAATGAATTGACAGCAAACTCCAGCCAAAGAGCAGGAGTAAAGTGAGAAACTATAATACCCAAGAGGTATCTAAAAGTTCTCACGTTCCTCCCTAAAAGAGCAGAGAATGTTCAATTCCTGAACTTGATCGTCTTGCTAGTAGATGGACTAACCAAAATGTTGGACCATCTTTGGTCAGCTCAGTGACAGCGACGAAAGAGCGAGTGCATCCATCAATTCCACCTTTTGGTTCTGGTGTTATCTGAATTCAGAATTACAGTAAAAGTCGTCGTGACGGGAAGAGTTTATCACCCCCTTAGAATGTATCATAAATGCTGCAAAAATATAGGCAGTTTCGAGTCCATAACAGCCACGTCCCATCAACCATCGGTCAGCGCCATTCACATAAAAGTTACAGTTGGCTGAATGCATTCCCAGTCAAAATAACCTCCTTTCTCCTTTTACTCGTCTCTCTTTCTTTCCTGTCTCTCGGAGCATTCTGCTAGGAGCTACATAACATGAAAGTTCAAGTTGCAGTAGTAGCTGGGCTATTACAAGTCAATATCAAATTCCTTTGCTCTTGTTCCTCCGGAACTACCCTTCCTTAAGCACAGCTCTACAGAAAAATTATACTCCATTATACAAGGGATAGAAGTATACATATGGTTACATGTTCATATGTGTGTGGGCAAGCTAATACATAATGATTTTCACATTTCCTCTTCAGGTTTATACTCGTAAACTCTGGGATGAAAGTTGGTAGTAGCAGAAGCAACAACAGCTAAAAGTGAGCGAAGCGAGAGTAGCTTGGTCCCCCTTCCCTAAAAGTTCATATGATGGTCAGAGTGACCAAACGCTTCGAAAACTGTAGAGGGTATCGTATGACTTGAGAATTGTTGCTCTCTGGGGACTTAGTTTTATGCTTTCACCTTGATCACATCCCCATCAGTAATAGCCCAGCCTTAAACTCTGCTCTAAAAAGAAAATATAAGCCTGAGTCTGTTTTTTTGCCTGCATGTAATTTCCTCCATTGCCGTCAGTACAATAATACAAAAACGGCTGAATTTAACTCCAAAAGCGGTTCAATTTTCATTCAACAGTGCTTTGTTGGGAATGTAACTACCTATTTTCAAAATTACTACTACAAAATTTAAATAACTGAACGTAATATAAACAAGTAAAATAATTGCCAAAATTAATCTACACCTTACCACAACTATGAAATGGTAAAATTACAGGCTTACATTTATGCAACAAGAAGAATTCGTTTTCGTTTAATTTGACCCATATTGAAACTTAAAAAGTTAAAAGTACTAAAATCTACAAGAAGCCAAAGTTCCCGTAAGATATTAACTCCAGCACTCTCATAAAGCTTTTATTGAGTCACACTTATATAAGGAACGTCTGCAAAGATTATGAAGACAGGAAGGGGCCACAAAAATGCCTATTTGAACGATTAGGTATCTCCATTCCTGCCTCTCCGATTCCGAATATACGACCGTTATATATGCATATACACCAATACACCACCCTGAAATGTAGCAAGGAAGTGCAGCATTAAGTCATATAATTTGCTCGACCTCTGTACATGTATTTTGCAGTAGTGTGAGTAATCCTCATGGTGGAAATGAAGACAGGAGGAATGAAAATGTCTGTATAAGTACTCTATTAAATACACGGGTAATATTCCCATACCTAGTTCTAGCTCCCACTGTATGGATACGTATATACATATAACATATAGGAATATCTTCCGCACACATACCCAACCGTTTTTTCACCCCTACTATGTATATCCACCAGTCCACTCATTTCCACTCACCGTTAACAATTTCCGAGTATTTATTTATTAAGGCCATGCACACTGTACAAGTGTGAATAGCCACGCCGAGGAGGGTAGCCCTGCCTGTATATACCTATAACAATAAAGTGAGAGACGGGAGAGATGCAGAGAGTGAGAAAGAAACGAGGTTGCAAAGCAAAAGATCTACACGATACATATATTCTGAAAACACCACGAGTTGTATACTACTGTTGTAGGTAATATTATGATCCAGCGGCATTTCTATCCCACTCATTCCATAAAGGCCCTCATATATTCTTCCATTGAAATTGAGAGAATTCACTCTCTTTTACTATTGCCTGCATTCATTTGTTCCTTGTTGGAACTCGGAAAGTTCATAATGTCGGCTCAATGGTGAATGAAATGGCGGCAGTAAATCATCTAAGGAATGGAAAGCTCTTAAATTTTGCATAATCAACTGTAAGACCAAGCAACAGTCCATGCGTTTCTTTCTTTATAAAAAATTCAATACTTTTGTTTTATGACCCTTTCTTATATATCATCTCTCTCTATCTCGCTGCTTCTCACAATTCCTACTGACTACCATCAAAAATCTTGGATCTTGGTTAGCTGTTAAGATATACACACACAGGAGAAGGACAAGTAATAATGATTCACAGAACTTTGTAGCGCGGCAATATATGCAGACAATTATATTATTAGTAATTATATGTAATTATGTATTATGTGTCAGTTGTACTGCTCCTTCGAAGTGGAATTTCATATAATCTTACACACTTGAATCTATACGTCATACTATTACATAGAATCCCATCGCTTACACCGACTTAGAATCTACATGCTAACTCACAATTCACTTGTCTGACCACCAGTATCGAAATCTTTGCTGACCACCTTAATTATTCATCGCCTGATCACATTCTACACTTTTACACAACCAATTCTTAAACACTGCCCAAGTATGTATGAGTATCCTCGGACTCACAGTGAGTTATGTACTCAAAGACGGAGGGAAGCAACGCGTTTTTCCGTCATTAATATAAGTAACGCGATCCGTCATCACTATTGTTAGAATCCATTTATTTCACGCAACTATAGAAATGTAATCATTACAACTACGACCACTAAACCACGTTAAACAAATTTTAATCGACCATAAAAGGTAACTATGAGGTAACAAATTCTTACTGTGCACACAGAGTTTTAGCATTTTTTTCTCAAATGGATAAGATTCCTAAAGGAAAAATGCTTAAAGGACGACGACATGTGAATATAATGTGTGTCACTATTCAACTACAGTGGATTGGATTAGTTCGGTGGAAAAATCACAGCAAAAATTACAAAAGCTAGATATTTCTAAAAACTATTATTGAAGCATTATTGTTTATAAGGCAGCTTCTTCAGTGCTTATTACATGCATCACGTATTTATTAGACTAGTTGCTAACTTCATGACATTTATGATGTTTGAAAAAAATATAGATTTTAATAATTGATGTAATATAAGTACAGAAATAATTATAGGTAAACTTGATTACAGTTTTTTCCTTGAATTTTCAAGTTCGAATTCTAGATACGTGTAATACAGACAATTACGAATATGAGATAATGAGGTATATATGTAGATGTTGATAAATACCAGCGTTATTATCATCGGTGCACCCGCATAATATACAACCAATTACAGTCAAGTATTTTTGTACAAGTAACCATCAATGCATGGAAATATAAGTACATTTAAAAGTAACAGCGTAATAGAGGGAACAATAAATTAGAATCGTTCAACTAATTTAAAAAAGGAAATTGTATGTAAGAAATGGTTAACAAAGTTAAGTCTTCAAATAACATTGCTTGTCAGAATAATCGGCTGCTTGTATATAAACATGTTACATACATACGAGTTATCACCTGGCTCGCAGATAAACACACGAAGATTTCCATACGAATGTATAGTAGTAATAAATACATCTAAATACAATACGCCAACGAAATATAAACTGACATTGAACTTGGGACAATGTTCTATGTATGGTTGTTGTCCTGCTGCTCCGCTCAATGCTTAAATACGTGTCCTGATCATGTAGTGCAATATTTTCAGATTGTAACTAGCTTCTCCACGCCTTGTTTTATTTATTTATTTCATGGTTTCCATAGGCCGTATCACTAGATTGATCTGTTAAAATTCATTATTGGAAGGAATAATCATGTGTGAGAGTTATTAGCCTTGGAAGCGGCGTTTAAACATGGAACACTGTTGAATGAGATTATATTCTTTTACTAGCGATTCTATGAGATGTAATCTATCCATATATTGAAGTCCCAATAAGTTTTACACCTTCTTGGAGCATAGCCTACGTACGTAGTGTCTGTAGTTGAGGGACTTTTAGGTAGACATCGACCACTTTGAACTTGAGTTTTGTTTTATCTTTTTTACTTTGATGGACTATACTTTAAAGCTTTGGAGAAAAAGACAATGACAACATCTGGTCTTTCTAAACAGAGTATACCTATAAGTTCAGACAGAGACAAGCATTGTAGCAAGCAGACTTGTAGAGCGAATTGCAATTTTTTCCCTGTACACTAATCTTCCTATGTACGTACTTTAACCCAGTGCATAGGACATACTTATACTATGTACTGCCAATTCACTTGCAGCATGGGCGTATGTCTATCCATTGGTTTCACTATACAATGCACCTGCTAAACCATTACCATACTATGATAAAAGATCAAATGTTGTAGGTTATATGCAAACATACAAAGTATTACTTGCTCTCGTGGAATTGCTATGTGTCGATCACACAAGTGGATTTTTCTTATTATGATTATTACTGTTGTAAATTCTTCCTTGCTAACTTTATTATGCCTCTTCGAAGAGTGCAATGCGAACGTCAAGCATGAGGTGAGTAGTCGTTTACAACTGCAAACAGAGTCATCCTCGCTGTGAAATTTATTGTCACATTAGAATATATTGCTTTCCTCGCATCAAAACTACTTACTACACTACTACTTCTTGATTATTCTGCGTCAACATATTTCGACGTCTACATTGTAAAACTTGCCACAAATGCATTTTGACAATTAACATTGGTGCATATAAACAGAGTACGTATACATATATTATAAGACCACATTAGAATAAAAAGCTATTCATTTTTAATTCGCCACAGCATATTTACCGATGGTATAATTTTCGAAAACATAAATCTACGGAACGATATCTAAATCATTGTAAAACTGGAGGCAAGTGTACATACCTACTTTTATTTCCTTACAAGATTATTGTATTAATGTTGTTCTGCAAACTGATCAATCTGAATTATGGTCTTTCTAGAAGGTACGAATTCACTATTGAGAAGGTAAGTTCAGCAACAAGTTCAAGCTTCCAAGAAATATATATCTCATTTTTTTGCAAATCATCCAAATCTTATTGTACTTCTGCACGGAATCCAGATGACCACAAAAGTACATAGAAACTTACACCAACCAGGGTACCTTACAGACAGTGCTATCAACACAGTAGTGTTCCTTACAAAACCGGCGATCATAAAAATCAAAGTTTGACTGAAACATTTGTGTAAACTAACATGATTGTAAAGGGGATATCTATACCAACGGTGTAACAAATACAACAACAGGTTTGTAATGGTAATGATATTAATGTTAGATGGTATGTGGTATACAAAATAAAATTCAGATTTTTAGCAAGGACCACATATTTTATAATGACTTCTCTTCGGATGACATGTTAGTTCAATTTAAATGTAAAGGAACCATAGGGATTTTAAGGTGGGGCATCCAGTATAGATGCTGGACTCTAACCGAACCGGTCGTATTTCTAGGGATATGAAGCTTAGAAATTACTGTATTATAATTTGCTTCCCCCGACGTTGGACTTATTCTATAAGCGATTAAAACTATCAGAGTAAATTATGGACAATTATTACAAGTGTACTTACAAGAAATGATTCATTATAATAGAAGAATATAAAGTATACTACAGTGACGGAAGCAATGATGGAACAGCATTACTCAATAGAACTGACTTGAAGCTTGTGCTGCACTACTTCAATTGCAATTATAAATCTTTCTGTAATAGTGAAAACGTGGGTACCTTTAGCAGACGTAGTCTTAAATACAATTGTTTTGGATTTTTTTCAGATATTGATGATGATATTTGATCCGAGTACAACACCAAATAATGACAATTCCCATATCTATATCCTGACATTACAACATGTATCACTGGATAAAATATACTGCATCAACTTCAAAAACTGCAGGATATGAATGAAGTGTTATGTATACGCTTTCAACTAGTCTTTATTGGATGTGTCCAACGCTATGCACAACCTGTTCTTCCTTTATTTATTTCTTGTGTAGTGTACGTAGCAAGCAAGGGCCAGAGAGTGTCAGAAAGTGGCGGTTCTTGCCAAAGTGCACCCATATACAATTCTATAGGTATATGCAACATACTGTATATACAGGACAGAAGACACCAAGTTTCCAAGGAAACAGCAGCAGCAACATATTTCTTTCTTACAGCTCATTGTGTGTTTCTGTATGTATGTGCACATTTTTTTGCGAATTAAACCAGGCAGACTACAAACATACAAACACACAATCATTGTCAGCTCAAACTACAGGATTAATGACTTGTCAGCAGCCCAACTTGAAAGCATTAATTGAGGAGCAATAACAACTATTTGTAATTTGTCTCTATGATCATAACTGACTCGAACACAAGTATCTACTCTTTACTTAAGAAATCAAGGTTGAATATGAAGGGTTATTAACGGTAATCATTATTATTCAAACCTTTGGATTTCTGGTACTGCCGTCGTTTTTTGGCCTTTCTGAAATCCAGTGAATTTTGCATGTTTTACTTTATAATGCAGACCAGAGTGCAGCAAACACACCAAATGCTACACAGTTGCAGAATTTTCTCGAATTTGTTTTATTGCGAAGCAGTGTCCAATCTACCCTATATGTATACTTATAAGTATATTCTAGTATAGTAGATACATCAAACATTTATGCTCAGTTTTATCATTGCTACCACCAGTATTATCCCACGTGAACTCCCATATGCACGACTTCGTGAACAGTTGTTTAAATCAAACTAATTTTTAATAAGCAAGAAGCCAACCTAGATGTATCTCAATTTGCATAATTATATGTATACAATTTAACACCACAGCAACAACATCCTCAACAACAAGCAGCTCAAATTTTTAAAACATGAGCATATATTTGCAAAAGAATTGCGAGAGTATCAAAAATGGGAAACCTTGAATTCCACTGTTGCTAAGCAAGGACGCCAATTCAAAACTTAAGCATGTGAAATGGTTTGTTTCAACACACCACGCCTTAAAATTATTTCAACAATATACTTTCCTTTTTATAAAAACGAGCGCAAACTATTCAAAATAGTAAAAATATAGTGACATCTTGATATCTAAATTATGCAGCTGACACTGTGCATATGTAATTTTTTGTGGATGGATAATAATTGAAACCAAACTCATGTGAGGAAAACATTTCATAGTACGAGCCCATTCCAGCTCCCATTGTATCAACATCGCACAAATTTAAACTTGTTAGGAAGATAACAACTAAAATGTACACAACTTATCATCTCACAATACATGAAGTCTTGGTATATGTAAGTACACACAACATTTGATCCGCTCGCCATACACAAGCAGTTTGATTGAAAGAGTTTAAAAATGTGTAAATAGTAGTAAACGTATAACCAATTAAATATGTAGTTGGAATAACAACACTATCATCAGGTTTGGAACTGTATTAAAGATTTTCGGCTGGAGGGGACCAGCATCTGGAAGTACAATGTATAGCTTGTATTATCCTTATACTACGTATACAGCCATTGTCAGAATAGGTGAATCCTCTTCGGAAGTATCAGCAGTTAATAAGATTATTGACGTAGTACATGACAATATATGTATATGGAGGTGGCGGACGGCAACAGGTTAGAAGGTTACTACTTATTTCACGGTTTTTTCTCCCCTCGAGTCTTATTATTTGACATGTAGAAGAAATACATGGAAAAAATGCATAAGGTGCGGCTAAAAGGTTGAGCGTTCGTCACTTTATCGAACTCTACGTCCACATGGTGCTGGACACTTGCCTTTAAAAACAGCAGAGTTCAAGCCACAAATATCCTTCATACTACTTACAACTGCTAAACAGCAAGTTAATGATGAGTGTTTTTAATTTTTCTGCAAAAATCGCAAACTTTTATACGTAAATTTTGTGCATATGAGGACTTAACTATTTACGCGGCGATCTTTCCTTAAAATATAGTTATTATTATTTATTTATTTATTATAGTTAAGTAATGATAATAAATAATACCTTTTTTAAAACTTAAGTAACACTATTTAGCATTTAATATATAATTCAAATAATATATCTGGCAGTGTCATGTTTCTAAAAAGTTTATCAACAATGTAAATATTTGATTATTCCTTGAAAATTATATTTTCATTGTTCCCACACATTTGCTTCGTCATCATGATAATATTCTTGTGTTAAAAACGGCTACATTATATTTCAATAGGTATAGAACATATATGAGCTGCCGAGCAGATCCATTTAAATATAAAGTCTACTATGCATTATTATATTAATTAACACCACGGGTTTAGTCCTCTGTGGTGTACAAATGACCCTCGTTAGCCAGCTTATTCAACGTGTGTATAATATATTTGTACTATAGTAGTGATGAAGTTGCTTTTTTACTTAATTGCTGCAACAACGATAACAAGTTAATGTTCATGCATTCTGACCTGCCCATCAAGCTTTGATAGCTGTTGTAACAAACCCTATTTTACTCATGGTTATATACAAGCTGCTGCAATATATTAAGCACATGACACTGTCTTGGATTAAATTATGCACATTCATTATTAACAGAGTATGACAGAGCTATAGTTCACAAACATGCAATTATTTATATACATACATAGAACTAAAGTAACTAATAAGTGATATCAAGTATCAGGAACTTAGCTGCAACATGTCTTTCCGTAGCAGCATTACGGATCCATCCAAAAGCTTCGAACATAGTGTTACATGTACATGTAACAGCTTCGAACAGTATTACAAGTAGAGACATGCAACAGCTTTGAAGTATTACTTGTATATATACAACTGTATTGAACAGCACCACAAGCATGGAAAAATTATATAGGACTGCTCATAAATCGTCGGAAGGTAAAGACAAACGAAAAGTCGCATGTACACACAAGAGCTGATATCAAGTGATAATGATGTTTGTACATATACAACTGCAGCTCATAGGAAAAGTCAAGTGCTTACAATACAAATAAAAAAGCATGACTAAAATATATGGCTCGAGCGACAGTGCTCAGCGGAGCACAAGAGGAGTCATTCCGTCAAGTCCATGGAGGAGCAACAAATAACCAACAACCCTCCCATTCTATTCATTAAAGTGGAGACCGTGGTGCCTCCATTGTTGTTCTCAACACTTTGCCCGACGATTATTGAAAAGTCTCGATGAGAATGCCGAACATTAAATAGCCATTTGACCGACCAACATCCTCTCTCAATTGATAAATTACTTTTAAAATAGAAGACCAGGCTGTTACCTGTCTTCGTCACTGTGCCATCGTTTTAGAGAGGTAAAGTGTGAGGCATCACCAAACAAATCCATATAGATACACACAATAAACGCTTCTTTGTTCATCCTGCAGGCAGTGAAACATGAGTAGCTAGAGGTTTTTCTTTGTTCTATGTTTGTACTTCCTATCGTTTTATCCATTAAAACCTATTTTTCTTTTTCACAACACGACATTGCCATTTTAAGTTGTTAAACAAACACTTTTGCATAAATTAATTTTTATAGCAATTTTAAATTAATGAACCTAATGTAATTTTGAATAAATGCATTTAAGTTAATACAAAAAGAAACATAATTTTAATAGCTTTTATAAGTCACACTCCGCGGGCAGAATATCAATTTACCGGGAATGAGACTCGAACAAATAACAGTTAATACACTCCACCTATATATAATATACGTATGTAATTATATGACGCATATCAGATTTTTGCTTATTGCAAAAAAATTGGATGTAGGTATATAGTAAGTCCAAGAGAAAAGGTGCAATGTTATGGGATCTGAATAGAAGAAGACAAATTGCCGACACGAAGATAAATATTACCTGGTAAAGAGGAATGGCCGGGTCAAAGTTGTTTCGTCGCATCTTCCCACTCTCTCTATGTATTTCTCGTTCTCCCTCACTCTTTCTCAGCTGCTTTTCCAAAAGGATAAGCTTACAAATGATTTATTGCTTTCTAACCTTTCAACACTCTTGATAATAAAGAGCAGGCTACACAGAGAAAAAAGGTTTGGGGTAAAACAAAATATATATGATGAACACCGTGAAAAATGGAAAGGCAGCCAGCTTGTTGAATTATTTCCAGACGACACTTCATCCCTTGTTAAAGTCCACTTCATTTAAACCAATTTGACAGTTGTACTTTTTTTTATTGCAACCACACACCATAGCATCATTTACACAGTATACAAGCTATCAAGTAAAACAAACGTTGTTGATACTCCATTTAAGTGACTGTTTAAAGAATTGCGAACATTATTTTATACTCATAGCTATAGCTAAGTAAACAAGAGTTAGGCAAGACAGGATGCAAATAGTTTCCAGATTTGAAAACAGTTACCAATGTCGAATGAAGTTGTGCAATAAAAGCCTTTAGTGCAATCAGAACATACATTCATATAAGAATATCCTTGACAAAGGTTGTCCTTTAAAGGTTATATAACAAACTGACAAATGAAGATCAAAGTTACTAATGCACTACATTATTATGCAAACAGGTACGTCAATTCTTGGCAGTCATCTCTCTCCAGACATGTACACGAGTTTTATTGCACTTAACTCTAAATACAATCTCTTAACCTGCTGCAAAACAAGCTAACTGCAAATATCAACAAGTAGCGTAGAGAGACACCGACTTGGCAACTTTATAGCTATTGAAAACATTCCGGATCGCAAAAACGCGGAAGATAAAATGCTGTTCTTGCCAAACTTGGATGATACCTGCAAATCATGCATCCATTCCAAGAAGAATCATGTCGAATTGTGCATACACCGGTAATATTACAACTCAAAATTATGTTACAAGAAATCAATGATTGATTTCTCTAGATTTTACATTGAGAAAGGATGACTAATTGCAATCTAATTACAATGTAGTAACGTTGGGTATGTAAACCAACAACTAAAACAAAAAATGGCAGCAGCAACTTTTTAATCTACATACTCTGTTCACTCAGGTGTAACCTAACAAGAGTTATAACAGAGTGGTTACAGCACGAACGAAATATAAGTATAACAAAAGTCAACTACAACCTTGACTAAATTTTACCTAAGTGTTATTAAGTGTTATGTACTTCATTTTACGACGACCATCAGGATTTAAAAATTATTTCACTTTAAGAATTAATATGTAAGTCAACGGTATTCCGACCGATGATAGATTTACAGCATAGGAGAACAATCATAATAATAAAATAAAGACATTGATGAAAGGTAAACCGTGCAAAAAAATTAATTTTTGTAGACATGAATAATACAGAAAAATTCTTCAGAATACTACCCAAGATAAAATTTCCATTTCAAATACAGCAATCATAAGAAATATACCTTGTGAATAACCCAGTTTTTTTCACGGATCATGCCATTCGTGACCTTTCGTTGCAATTTTGAGATCTGCTTTCCACAGTAATTCTCAATGTTGTATATTCAAGGGTATAGTTATGCAGAGAGTTCTGTATGAGCCGAATGAATTTTTTTTACTTTGCGGGTGCTGGGATTTCAAGTGCGTTTAGCTGTTATTTTTTCTAATATCAGATAATTACATACAGAGAAATTAATGCAAAATATTTTACAATAAAAACGCCTAGTAATTCTTATTACAACTACTGGATTTCAGCCATGTAACCTGAAACGCTTCTTACCACCTTCCTACATTTATTATTTGTTAGAAAAATTATAAATAGCAGGAGAAAATATTACTTTTTTTCTTTGACTGAAGCAATTTACAACGTAAAACTGTCTCGACCTAAGACTATTCTGCTCAATGAGCTTCTTTTTGAAATACCAAAATACATGTAAATACTTTTACTTACACTATATACTGATTATACTTATACTTTTCAATCTCTCTTTTAAATACACTTATATCAAAAGGATTGTAAATCCAAGTTCTTTAAAGGCAGTAAAAAGTATCCAGCATAATCCAGAGATAGGATTTCAATAGCTCTGCAGAGTAAATTCTTGGATCCTTTGTTTATCTTAACAACCATCTGAAAACGTTTCATTTATGGTCATCTTGTTCTGATTGAAGCAATACGAAGTATTTGTAACATATTATCCTAAAGGATATAATTCGATGAGGAAAAGTAGATACACAGATAAGTACATAGACATCTTACACCTTTGAAACTTATTCAAATTGTTGGATCATAGTTCAGAGGCATCCATCCTAGAACTCCCTTTCCAAACCCCATCAATACCCAACAACTTTAGGCATATATACTTTACTTTACACAGTGACTGCTGCGATTCAACACAGCCATATCAATCTGATTTCCTACGATAATCATAGCTGGGAGATTCTCCTCAATGCAGTTATAACACTTCAGAGTGTTAGCGTATTCTATTCCTACGGCCTAATCCCATCTGATTATACGACATGGTTCCTTTTGTGAGTTCTATGGAGACCCAACGACACTGATTTAAGTATATAATACTAATAGTCATCAGTTATTTTCACCATTTAAATAGAGTATGCATGAGAGTTGCAATATTCAAAGAGCTTAAGGTATACATGTAAAAACCAATGCAAGGGCATTTGCTATGATAAAAGGAGTCGCTTTTAAATCTTTATATTTATCGACAGTTCTTCCTTTACCACCGTACACTTTAGAGTCACACTTGATCCATTACATGTTGAATATCGTATCTATATGTTCTGCATAGTACTTGCAGAGGGACATAAAAGGTCCAACATGCAAATTCATACTACATTATGCATGCATAGCTGCAATTTATCAAGGAAATAATTTCAAGTGTGTGATTCTCAGGGAAAAAAATCAAAATGGAAAAAAGCCCTCCCTTCCTGAGATCGAGATAACCTAAAGGTTAAGCTTATTTCTGCAACATTGTCCGTGCAACACCATAGTAGAAGGGGTGAAAAAGCTCAATTGTGCCAGCTGAAAGGCTCAATTGTTCCAGTAATACTGTGGATATTGTGAAGGAGATTTCAGCAACGGATTACTACCTATCAGCTCTTCTTGGTGAGCAGTGTGAGTACGACTACCGAGAAAGGCATTTTAATCCAATCCCTTTTACTACCAAATATCTTCAAATGTTTCTAGCACTCACACTCGATCACAATAAGTCTCAACTACCAATATTATATGTAGATTCTTTCTAGGAAGCGCTTTACTACCCTGCGCTTAACAACTTTGTCCATATAATTCCGCTGTATCCCCTCGCAAATATTAGATAGTTCTTTGAATGCGTAATCTCAGCAGCATTAAAATAAACAAGAGCAGATTTATTGTGCTAACACAAACTGATGACTCCGTAACTTACATAAGTTCATAAATGAAGAATTGAGTTCACAGCCGAAAACTAAAAAATTTGTGTACCTGCATTGTTCAAGCCTCGTTGATTGCACTGGAATTTATATAAACGTTGGATTATACATGTATTATTTAAAGTCATGTAGGTATGAAAGTACGGGGGAACTTTGATTAGGGATCATAATAATAAATAACTATAATAGGTATTTATACAAACTTGTTTCAACCACGGTTCACTGTCAGTGGAGCAGAGATATTGATATTGACGTTAATATTAATGATATTAACGGCGTGAATATAAGCTCATTGTCTTCCGAAAGCTCCATCAAGACTTGTGATAAGGAATGGTGAATTGATTTTTTTTCTTGTTATAAGCATAATGCTTATTTTATGAGCGATCTCCGTGCATGTTACATAACATTTACAATGCAATATGTAAGTGCATGTAAGTATACACTGCGGGACCAGGATTGGCTTTAAAATATTCATTTCTTGATCATTTACATTGCGATGGTTTAGCATACACGAAAAACTGTGTATCATGGCTATCTTCTAAAACGATGAAGAGACAAAAGCATTCGTAGAAACTTGATTGTTTTTATTGTCCGATTATAGGGTTCAGCATGAACGGACTCCTCATCGATACTCTATTGTGTCAGGCGTCAAGTGTCAATTGTCATTCGTCAACCCCGGTAGCGACAATGATGCGTCTTCCATCCGGAAGCCATTGCTTATTCCAATCGATACTTATTGATACTACTGCACGTTCAAGTCTCCATATATAGTCAAAAGCACATATACGTAAGCTGTTATTTGTTTATTGCATAGTAGCAATAATAGTTTAATAGCCGCGATCTTGATTATTCCACCTTTTTCTATACACACAGTTTTGACAATATTTAAATATCGTGTATGTAACTATGCATACCCACATGTTTAAAACAATAGTCCCATGCTATCAAAAGTATCATTCCCTATTGTGTTCCAACACAATCCCTTTTCCTCCCGTACTCATTACCGTGCTACGTACTAGCTTTTGTCCTATTATTGGTCATGTTGTCAAGTTAAAATTAACAACATTCAATCATTTATTAACAAGGACAGCCCGTTGAATGTTTCAAAAAACAATTGGGTTTTTTCAAAAAGAAAAATTGAAATTAAAAAGCTATATACCTAGATACAAGTACATGTTTCTACCTCTTACATTCATACGGAATAAATATTCATTTTGTCATTTATTATGTTATTGGCCTTTTATTTTCGGAAGCCATTATTTTACAGGATCTTTTTGGAATCGAGAGTGTAAAAAAGCAAACTGTTTCTAGTTTGTTGAAAAAACTGGGCAATGCCAGTATCACCGAATACACAAGATGGGAAATGGATATATGTAGTTAAAGAATAAAACTATTACACCTGCTGTGAGCAGAACATTATTGTCTGGATAGAGTGGCTTTCTTGAATAATATGCTCCATCCCGGTGAAGGTTATTCGGTCTCTTCTACATAAGCAGCCAAACATATGTACATATATGTACACTTACATAAAAAATAACAATATACATGGGTTACATTGTTGAGAGATATGTATAGAACTGCATCTATAGTACTCCAGTATCTGTATAACGAAGTACAGATAAAAAGAATGTACTTATATGCTGGTTGTACCTATACGCACAATAAAGTAATAGGTATGTATGTACCTATTAGATTTCGCGTTTCACCAACCTTTTCTCCTTCTACTTGACCAAATTGTAAATGCATGTATATATGGACTTCTCTTCTCTGAATTACTAGATTTTTTCTCTGCTGCTCATATTCACTCAAGTGACTATGGGGCATGAACATACATCAATAATACAATTTTAAAATGATCTACATGGGCCATAGATTAAATTTTAAACGGCTTTTTTAACAAATTTAATCTTCTCTCGCGGTGATAATCCCCGCAACATTATGGAAGTAAACATTAAGGATATGGTGATATTGAACCTCAAGTACATTCCATGTACAGACATTGGATTTCCCTGTCCATGCACACTGTTTAAACGATTGCGTACTTTGTATTACAACTTGTAAGACATACTACAAAAGTTATCATGTTGGTGGTGGTACTTTGAATGATTGCACACGGTACAAACGAGCTCATACACATAGTAATAATGTTCTTCCCATGATTATTTTCCACTGATACTGGCACTAAGAGACAGAAGTATATAATACAACACTTTGGCTCCCGACTACTTGATAATTTCACAAGAAACACCGGTCATGAATGCACTTTATCATATTTATTTCTTGTTATCCTAAACAACTTTTTTTCCTTTTTATTTACACATTTCCTCAGTAAAACAGTAGGTTGAGCTTAAATTCTAAAAACAAGTGGACATACATATAGATGAAGAAAATGCATGTGTTGCAATGTATTTAGTGAAATTTTACACAATGACATCCTTCATCTTCCTCGAGTCTGCGAAGAAATAGGTATGTATATGCATACGTTGTTCTCCGAATCCAATTTCTTTACATTTACTCACGAAATAATAATAATCATACAGAACATAAAAACTAGTGAATACACATTGTATGTGTAAAGTCCATCACTATATACAGAAGTAAAATGTACAATGAGTAATTTATTTGCTGTAATTAATTATTAGTTGCAGAATACAGGCGGTGGATATGACAAACTACAAAGTTCTATCTCTACAAATGATTTATGCTACATATCTAATAACATTACTAGAAACTTCCGACTTCGGTAATGAAACTCAACTATACACAGTATTTTTAAAGAGGAGAAACAAGGACGAAAATGAAAAATACGGCGTACAAAATAAAAAAACTAAAATGTCAACCAATTTGATACCTCGACAAGCAACTACTTCATGCGCGCTCCCAGGTAAAGAACTGCTTGTCATCCTGTACTGCATGGAACAATCCTATGTGCATATTGCAGCTCATCTTCATTTCTCTGATTCAACAAGGAGAGGATTCACAATGTAGATGAACCAGCGGTGTACATATTACAAATATATATATATATATGGAAAACGCTGCAAGAAATGTCATGATCTTTGCATACTTACACACACATGACATCTGAAAACTTTGAATTCTCCTACTTGATTACATGTATCGTGTGAGGTGATCTTTCCAAGTCTCATACTGTGAACTTGGCCTCCTAGCTCTACTCAAGCCTTTTTATCCCCTGTCACTATCTCCCACAAATCTCAACCTCTCAACTCTGATCTCCGATTCCTGAATCTTGACCAACGGTATCAAGTTAATGCTAAAACAAAAATTTGTGGTCAACCTCAGGTTTTGCTGGACTATTTTGAATCCCAAGGCTATGCAACAACGACACTCTTTTTAGTAACACTTGAGTATCAAATTGCATTTAGATTACACTAGTGCTTATTTCTTAAATAACAGCTGCTGGATTAACCAAAATCATCATCATTGTGAACATCTTTATGTTATAATTGTCCAGGTAATAACGCTTGGCTTCAAATTAAAATATTTTACACCATTGAGAATAAAGAAACGAGTTCGGATGTCCAAAGAAGAATTAAACATAATCAAACCACACACTTAATATTCATAGAAGCGAGAGGACAAAAATAAGGACAGAAAAATGGTTATGAGAATAAGCTTTGAAGAGCAAAAATTATCCAAGTTTTATAACCAGATTATGATTATTACCACTGTAACAAGTCTAGGTGTCCAAGCGAAACAACAATGTGAAGCAATAATTCACTGTACAACTACAGGCCTAACCCATCCAGTAATTCATGTCAAACTACAAACGTTTCGCAAGAAGTCCGTCAAGTTCAGAAGGGAAGAAGAGATGTACGTTCTAAGTAATACGTACATGCAGTTAAACATTTATATACATGAATTTTACTTAACACTCTGGAATAAATGTACGAGCCACTTCTTAGACTTACAACAGGACCATCTATGTACACACCTTAAGCCTTGTGTTGTTAGAGTAGTACATGAAGAGTTATCAGAACATCTATTAAACTGCAGGGTACACTGTGAGTGCACAAAATAATTTTAACCTGCAATCAATTTACTCTCTTGAAGGAAGGAGAATTCCTCACCAACGTTCCCATTTATTTTCCTGTAACAGCGACGACGACAACGAAAAGTCTTGTAGAAGAACGAGAACACAGCAACGGTAACACCAGACCAGCAAAACTCCGAAGAACAAAACAGTAGGAAAATTATCAACAGCTTTTGTTTTTATGCAAAATCCCATCTTTCATTGCAGGCATAGATAGTGATTATACAGTAGATGCCCAGCTTAGATATAATAAAGTACAGCAGAACGGCTGGACATTAAAAAGTAGCACCTGTAAGGTGTCAGGAAGGCATAGGAAGGTACTCCTCATTTACCTTTTATGCATATACGGACCCAAATTAAAAACAACCACCAACTAGAGATAACTCCAAAGAACAACAACAGCAGCACACTCATCTCATTCCACTATGTATATTACGGAGGACCCCGTAAGTAACAAGTCCACAAAGATTTTATACTCGTCCCATCTTTCATATTTCCTTTTAAGATCCCTATCCAATTGTGATAGCAAACAACAATTTGCTCGGTTCACCGTCATATGTGCACAGCTATCACAACGAACATTAATCCTGTAAAGCTCAAATTATTCTTCTTCCTTCACTTGTAGTAGTATATAGAATTACTGATAAACTTCTTTTAGTAAGGTAAAAGTATTGAATAGCATTGAGGTAATAAATAACGAACTGAGGCTGGATTTAATGAAACTCTTGTATCTTTACCCAAAAGTTTTTACACTCAAAATCCTTATCTCCTTTCAACAATTAAATTGAACAAGCTTATAAAACGCTTCCATCTCCTAACAACCATTATTATCTCTCAGAATGAGTTAATTTAAACTTGGCTCATAAATTTGCCGCGGACATTATTGGCATTATGGAACACGGTAAAGGAGACTTACTATATGTAGTAGATACATAGTTTTTAGCAAAGCCTGCAAATATTAAAGTTACAGATTTCAATCGACGACAGAGCCTGCAAAGGAGAGAAGAAAAAACTAACATAACGCTCATGTTATTATTCAATTTTTACTCAAGAAAACAGTTTTACTTCTTTTTCGTGGTCGTCCGCACAGAAGGGGGCCCATGTTTCTATTGATAAATACAAAATTATAGACAAGAGGTTCAAATCCCTTTAAAAGGTTAAACGTTTCCTTGTGCCATGTATGAAGTGAGTATCCTATATACTACAAAATCAAGTAAATTCATTTAAGAATCTCCTGTCTCCTGTATGTGTAAAGTTCTGCTGTACAAATTAAACATCTCCTACACACACACAATAAAGACCTCATAAGCATATCTTCCACAAGTTAGGAAGTTCTGTACTCAAATTAAAATGCAATTTTACGTATCTACATACTAAAATTTTCAAAGCGTCCTTTAATTGATCGACAGGGTCAGTGAACTAGGACTAAGACTAAGCCCTGCCTTAGATGTGAGTTCGATAGATATCAACCGTTATTTTTAAATGAAAATTGAAAAAGATTTTATATTGTTCATTATTTGATTAGAAGGATTCTCTGTTATGCTAATGTGCTCCACTCGTGACGTCCATGTGCTCAAAAAATTGCAAATAGATAGATACAGAAGTTACAAGTTACAAATGAACTTGAGGAGATTTAACTCAGAAAGACTAGACATAAGGAAGAGAATTGATTGAAAGTTCAGAAACATGAAAAGCAGCTGGAGACACACAAGTTACCTCTATAAATATATGAATACGTTTCCGGAAATGTTGTTAAACGGTTTTGTGAATGAAATGCTGTATTCATACAAACACACGAACGAAATTGTGTACGCACAGCAAAGGACACTAGAACCACACTTCTGGTTTCATGGCTTTCATCGACGATTGCGTAAATACGACGACTACGTGGTCAGGGTTCAAAAATTGTTCTAGTATATACACATATCTATACACATAAACACTGTGAATGCGTTGTGTGAGCAAGAATCTAATCTGTCGTTAGTTAGAGCAAGTAGAGGGGTACCGACTGGATCGGGTAGTCTGTTCTATTCAACTTGAACTCTCACAATAATACCGAGCCCCTTGTAGTGTAGGGCATTTGAAATTCAAAGAGAAACACGTTCGAAGACGTGATCTGCTCTGGGCCATAAAAACGGATCAGTAGGCTAAACACATCGTCAGGTGAAGACGTTCCATTGAGCCATAGTAACCTACCTTGTACTAAAAGTCCAAAAAGATACCCTCACGGACTGATGGCCACTGTGTGAGCTCTTAAAAATGCGTCTGCATGCAGCTTGGCGTACGTGTTCAACGCACGCATACCCAAGGGTAAGTAGTAAGTATATGAAATCGAAATGCAAGTCTCATCTGCTCGTTCGCACACATTTAAACTCATTTTACTAAACTGGAAGACGTAGAACCTCAATGGTTGCAAATTTTTTTCATATACAAAATAAACTTTAGGCTGGGCATCCTCAAAAGGTGCAAAACTGATGTCCAAATCTACAGACTGTGCATACTATAACATCATTTTCCTAACGACTTTTCTCTTATTCCAAACTCAAAGTCGTAAATATTGATCCTTATTTATTTTGGCAGATGATTATCACAATGAAGGATCATTGCAAAAATTGCCTTCTTGTTTGTTTGCAAATAAATTTCGCTGTTTGTTTTATTTATGGACGTTCATACCTCATATGTTCGTTTAGCTTGCTTATTGCTAGTGCAACAGATCAGGAGGAAAGGGTTGCAACCATGTGTTCTTATTGGAATGCGCTCGTTAAACTCATTATATATGTACACTGTACGCCAAGTTTGAATGCCAATGTCATTGCCAAATCATTAGATTTCATTCAACGCAAAAATAGGCACTACCATACAAATACACCGAGCATGACATTAGAAATCATTTTTTGTCCCGCCTTAGCTTTCAATTCGATTTGATCTTGGCCCAAGTCATGAATAAAAGGACAAATTTGTACTTACACAGAGCTTACCATAGAACTGGGAAACATGTTTAGCATGCTTAATACTTTCTCGCTGATACAAAACTGGACCAGATGTAAAGGAATTTCTCTGTTTGTCTAACCAACCAACGAAGAGAATATCAAAATTGTATTTCTACAACTCAGTGCTTATGCTTGTATCTCTCACGGTTGCTAACCTCTGAGTTATTTGTAGTAAACTAGCTCAAAATTAACTGACAAACAGTATTCTAAAACAGTGACTTGTATTGTACATTTCTGAAATTCGTCCACCTCTACTGAATCGGGGCTTATAATATTCCCGAAACAAGATATCATATAGCTTTCTGCAGCAGAATCAAACAAACGTTAGTAGATGTATGTTCCGGATTCGGACTCCAAGGAAGACGGAAGGATTAGTAGGAGTGTGTTCGCACGTTTCAGACTTTATGTTTTGTGCTCATGCTCATAATCATCGAAAAAATATTAGTTCACGTAAACGAGCTAGTAGAAAAGTGCATGCGCTGAGTCGTCGTATAGCACGGCTAAACGGAAACACAAGCATATAGACTTCTTCTATGTGACTAGACTATTTACACTTACTATGAAGAACTGCGGTTCTTTTGTTCAACCTATTTTAAAGCAGGATGAACTTCAGCATAGACTTAGACTAGATCTGACAAAGCACATCGTGCTTTACTATAACTATAGTCATGTCCAATCTATGATTTTATAAAAGATAGCTTCCACAACGGCAAACGAAAAGGAAAAATGGAAACAAACGTCTTACCGAGCTGCCATAGAACCTTGGCCCGCCATTTCTTCAACTCCCGGTTTCCTATAAAACACAAGAAAAAACGTGTTTAATAAAGTTTGGAAGTCGTTGGTACATATATATTAAAGTAGTTACAACTAATTATACTTATACAGAGGTGGTATTAGTATGCCTATAGAAATTTCGGCATTATTCAAGTATCTCTTGCAACATAAAATGTAAGCAACGTACAAATGTGACTTTTAATGTTATGTAACCGTTGATATAGGACAGTTTACAGTTTTTAATGTTTTTGGCACTTTTCAAATGGATAGTAGTATACATGAAGATGAGATATCATGTCTACGGGGTTTGTCCAAGAAATTAAGTAGGATCATTAATGAGAAATTATGTGAGCTACCCAAGCTTTTATGCGCGACATGATAGATAAAAAATTATTGTTGCCCGTCCTCGTTCAAGTCGGTCCTCGTGGATGAAACGACCAAGACAGTGACGAAATGACGATGAAGGCAGAAACGAAAATTTCATGCTTAGTCGGTGAGGAAGCCATTAATGTTAGTGTGATGAGGTGCGATAAGCCAGTTTTACTCTTTCAAGAGTTTCAAGTGTACAATAACATTTTGTCCATTAAATCTTTTTGTCAATTCTTGACATAGGTGTATTCACACACAAACTAAGAGCCAGTAAGTAACATCGTTGCATAGCATTTAAGGAAGACTCATTTTCGTTTAATTTCCTCAGAGAAGCCATTATTAGGCACTTAAAAGTTTCCCCTTCATACATCATCATGTCTCGTTGGAAAAATAAAACGAAAAACGCTGCCTTCCAAGTCGAAAATATTGTTTCTTTAACTTTGACAAATAGTCCGTTCTTCGATAAAGTAGATATTCAATAAACATATGGGAAGTATATACAGCATAAAAACTAAGCTAATTGTATTCACGGATGTCAACTAGCTAAGAAAATAGTAGACAAAACTCCAATTCTACCTCAATAAGGAACATACAAAGGTATGCAAACGTCTTTGAGCCACCCATCCTTACTAGAAATCGTGGGTCTACACACTTGTCACATGTGTGTCTATCAAGAAGGACCCTCGAAATAAGAAATGAAACAAATGGAAAGGTATCATCATTGGAAAAGTGGAAACTTTGTCATGTCTCGTTTCCTCGGTCTAATTTAAATTGTACCTCTCAGATATAATGATGCGATATGATTCCTGTAGCAATGTCAACGTGGAATAATGCTTGAATGAAAAGACAAAAGAGCAAGAGATGCTATGTCAACGGGAATGTTATCGGAAAACCAAGAGGGAACAATCCATCAAAAACAACTTTAACTCCTACTGTATCCCAATTTTCTTTTTGAACATATCTCTCAGGCCTTCAAGCAACCATCCCAGAAGCCTTAATGATGTACACCAAGGAACAAAGTCATTTCCCATTATGCTACTATATTGATGTATCTACATATATTTTCTATAGGTAGTTGCACACATGGCTTCTATGCATGTGTATCCACATTAAAAAACAGTACTTGCTGATGCAAGCACAATTGAATACGGGCATACTTATATACAAGACGCTCAAAAGATGAAACAGTTGGTCTATCAAAATCAACGTAAAGGTTCTTTGTTGACTTACAAGTAGTAGTAGCTGCATATATCTACAGTTTAGAAGAAATGTTTTTGCTTTTTTTGTTTTTAAAACAAACTATACATGCCATCCCGTATGAGATATTGGCCCGAGTGAGAGACCAAGGAAGAGCGACGGGTTGACAAGAAACTTAAAAGTACATTACTGCCTAAAAGCAACCGGTCGGCTTACGGTTGTAATCATGTCCCTTCATTTATTCACATCAACTTAATTGTTACGCACAAGCTTTCATATGTATTGCTAAAAACCTAAATGTACTGTTATATGAAGTGAACCTGACAAAGTATGTTACCAACTAATACATACAAGTGCTACAAAGTAAATTATTCACTAAATTTGCATTATAATAATAAGAAAAACTAGAAAAAAATTAAAGGGATTCAGGTATTTTTGTGAAAAACCAATGAACTTTTAGGTGCATCCAATAATAATAAGCCAATAATAATAAGATGCATTCGGGCACTAGTAGAAACATTCACATTCTGTAGGAAATATCGTGAAACGGACTTTTACAGGAAGAGTCCAAGGAGATAGATATTATTGATGAAGCTTGAAAAATTCAAGACATCGGAATTTTAGATGCAATGTTACAACGTGAGTGCTGCTGTCATATGGTCATGGTCCATATCCTTCCTTCAACCATGTTTTGTGTGTAGTTAAAAGTTTAAAACATGTCTTGTCAAAAGTCAAGGCATAACATACTGTTCGAGGTTTCTGTCAAGCATTCCGTATAACATACTCACGGACTCACGGATGCATTTATCTATTATACTTCAAAGGTTACAATATCAAATGCTCAATGTATTAACTTCGGAACACTCACGTTTTTGAGAGAAATAACTTGATTGAAAAAAAATCCACACAGATATATCAATTGAAACGTTTAACAACCCACACGTAAATGCTTTCGTTGTAATTTCCATCAAACTAGAATCAACTTTGTGCACTGCGGTATATAAAACCAATATTTGTACTGAGACTATTAGTGTCAAAATCCTGTCGAAATTGAAATATTTCAAAGTATTTTAGAAAATGTTCATCCACATGGGACATTAGCATAACTGGCATTATCGTGTAGCTATGCGGAATAACTATAAACAAGATTCTAATATTGAAACTAGCAATAAATAATTATATGAGCATGTACCTACGTAGTAAGTATCACATTTATTAACTCATATGTATCACATTGTATAAAATCTATTAATCTCACACACTACTGGAGAGAACTGCATCATTGTTGTTGCAGGCCGTGGGACGGAGACGGACTGAAAAACCAATCTATCGTTGAGATAATGGTTGGATTTCAAACTCACACAGAGAACAACCAGCCCTATCAAGTTGATATGAGATGTTTGGTAACAATTATAATGTTGTAGTATAACTGCCACCTCAGAAATGAGAACGATGGAGGATAATGGAAAGTTATCCCTATAATTAACACGCAATCCGCTTTGATTTAAACGCAATCCTACCCATTGATCTGGCTCTTCAGGAGGAACAAACGTCGTCGTGTCTAACCTAAGTAAGATTCAGACTGGTACGCCATACAACAAGTAAGGCAAAGGAAGAGAAACAATATCTTCAACAAGGGTTTTAAAAACCAAGCAGCTCCCCTTTTTCCGTTAAAAACCAATTTCTTCTTATAAAATGTGGTGTACATGAGATATCTCTCATTAAAAGATGTTCTACTCTTTTAAGAATATCTAGCGATTTGATTTTCCCTATACTACAATCAATTGCATATACCTTCGTATACATGAGGTAACCCTTTAGTAGAATAGTTCATGTTGATGATGAAAATAATTACGGTTGATGGTATCACCAAAAAATTACGATGTAAATACTGAAGTAAGTGAGCATGGATTGGAAACCTCCTGCGAGGAAAATGCTTTCCTTGCCTAGGTACATACATATCCTTTTCAATAGGAAGCGTGTACATAATGGCATTTTAAAATTTACTTGATACGATTTATAAATACGCCCATTATAGTCTTCACTATAGTTATTCAGTTTTCAACGATAGACTTGAATTCATAAAGATACTATTTCATCAGTGTAGTTTTACTGGATCAATTGCATACAAAATGATAGTAAAGATTCGATTTCTTAGGCTGAATCTGATTTCTTGCACGATTTTACACTGAAGTGTTGGCATAGGTTTCTATAGATAGGAAGAAGCAGCAAAAGTGAAGTTACACAGTGTTTGATGTAGGAACGAGCCTGGAGAGCTGAAGAAAATGAGATTGTATATGGAAGAAGAGCAAAGGGGGATAAACGATAAATTTTAATAAATCTATCGCAAAATGGTCGTTGGAATTTACGCCCTGGTTTGACCACTGACATGCACTTTTTAACTGTGAGCGCCTTCATAATTCCCATCCATCCACTGCTCCTCTTTATTGTTATTGTTATGGCCCGAGTTAACTGCATAGGTACAACCAGCTTAAACCAATGATAATCTACGCACTCAACTACAATTAACTTCTGAGCATTATTACATGGTAAGATGTCTGACTGGCCAAAAAATCCATATTCAAGTATAAGTATAGGTATTACAACCACTACCTACCACTGACTCACATCATGGAACTCAACCATGGGTGTCTGTACTCTTAGTTCTTAACATACTGGTAGATTGTACATTGCAATATGTTCACCTTATACGTATAATCCGTACTCACATATATGTAATGTTAGTTAACAGGATGGTAGCAAGTACGGAGAGAGAGATCACTAACAATTTCTCTAATGATTTCTTTAGCCGTTTCTCTAAAGTTTTTTCTTCCAACGACTTTGTTTTCATATCTCCACTCTTTAACCTACTCATGTTCAATTCAGTTGCCATACGCAGGCCTTATTCTCCGTAATTTTTTGCTTATATAAATACTTGACTGTATATATGAGAGCTGTGTGTAGTGAGAGATGAAATCATAAGCCGTTCATCAAATACAATCATTACACTCATCCTAAATGGAAGTGTATACTGCACACCAGTTGGCCATAAAAAGGAGTTATATACAGTCTTGGAGCATCTTCAAGTAAGTTACTGCATAATAATCTGCCCAATAAATACCTGCAAACTACATTCTGACAATTTATGATTGGATACTGTTAACCAATCATGAAAATGGTATTTACTTTAATGTGTGTAGGTAAAGTATCTATCCTATTTGAATTTTCCTTCAAGTAAGTTTACATCTCACTACCATATTACCATGACGGATACATAAGGAATAGCAGAAATTCCGTAGGTTTATTTTGATATTCTCATATATAGCAGAATTACGTGTAATTACATGTCAGTCATAAACAAAATGCGGACTTGGTACACATTTATTATTTCCTCACGTACAGAACAAATACCATCGTCCGTATAACTTTAAAAAATATAATAACAATATCCATGTAATGCGATGAGCGCCGAAAACCCCACACAAAAGCTGTTTGAAGTCTTGTTACATCTATAGCTGAAGAATAACTGTCATAGTCAAATACCATTGTTTTAAGCAACATTTTCAGTTCAATTCAAATACTACCGAGTATGCAAGAATGTGTTTATTGTACCTATGCACAACCATTACACAGACTGCTTGTAACTCGTGCTTGTATTCGGAATAAAGGATGTCTTCCGTCGTAAATATTTTTCATTAATAACACTATCTAGTTTTTTTCTACATTTTATAATTTCTCATTTGCAAAATGAAGCTGCTCTTCAGTCACCAACTGTGCCTTACCACAATTACTTCGTTTTGTCTCGCAAAAACAGCGAAAAAACATATAAAAAGGAAAACGATTACTCAAGTTTTTTATTAGCATATGCACTGAAACGATACTGCAATAAATGGCAAGACAACATAATTCTGCGGCTGTTTGTACATGTTACCTACGTCCAAAGGAGTTGTGTCAGGGCTCGCGTTACAACAAGTAGCAACATCAACAACAACCAATTGTAAAGACATAATTATAAGAAGTGAGTCTGGTTGTAATTAAGCGGCGACTTGTGAGAAAAGATGAGAAAAAGAAAAAGAAGACTTTTCTAATAAACTCTTGAACTTGTGAGTTGATGAGAGTAAGACAGGGAAAGGATGAGAGCCCAAAGTATTTATTCCCATTAAATACATAAAAACTCACGTCAACTACTGACTCTTTTAGTGTACATATGAGTTGCTGGCTTCGGTAATCATGATACCATACACCTAAGCTATCCGTTCTACTTTCTGGGCTTGAATCTTTCCGTATAAGTATTAAATACTATACTAATGGGGGAAAGGGCGGAAAAAACATAACATGAGCTAATGTGAAGGGTAAGTTTTTATTACTTCTCCAATGGAGATCTAAATTGAGTTGGAATGACTTTTCGAATGTGAAATGGACTCATTTTATTTTCGTCATTGCGCTTCTAACTACCATGTACTTATATGTAGCAGTTCTATAGGATGGATATATTCAGAGACCGCACACATTACCGGGTGGCTTTCCAGCGAATATTCTCCGACATTTTTATATCCACTGTACTACACTACTGGATTTCCAAATATATACTGCAGAACTATCTCACTCAGTCCCAATTCATTCTCACTTATCCGAGAAGGGCGAAAATGTAATTATTTCGTATAGCTCCAATGGTCAAATTACCAGATATAGTAGGTAGTAGTATAAATAATAATCAGGGAGTTAACACTTATTCTTCATCCCCACCTACTTTCCATATAGTGAAACCTAATACTATCATTTGAGCATTTCCAATTACAAAGGGATGGGAATTATGTACATGACGCTTCTTAATTTCAGCAAGACCACATATTATTTAAAATTTGTATATTAATGGGCCCAACTCAAATAAATTTTCCGAGGACAACAGAACAGAACGGTGCTATTGGTAGGAAGAAGGAAAAGAATTGTTGCCTAAGTCTATATGTACATATGTGCAGGTAATCCGCCGCTACAGTCTTAATGGTATTTAGTTAAGTAAATGGTGACTTGGACCATATTTGAGAGGGCATGGTTTATGGGCACGAAACCAGTGATGGTCAATTAATCAACGGCGGTGTAAAAGCCAACCGACGACTTGTTTCTACATCCATACATACTTATAAGCAACACTATGCTGTTGTAAACTACTGAGCTGCTTCAACAACTACATAACTTGGAATACACAGGTACTTTATGGGATGTCTACGCTCTTCTTCTTGCCAGTTCCAATTCAATATAATAACAGTATTACTCTTTAAATTCGTTAATACCCTCCACGCAGATACTAAATGGACAGGACTGATGTTCACCTACGTTACCTACAAGGGTGCGTATACATACTCAACCCTTCTTAATACATTCAGACGTGGATGCATACATCGTGTCGCTTAAGAAGCAGTTTATCGTATGTTAAGGAGTAGCTAATGGTTACAGTTACGCTTTAAATAAATATCATATACCCTATTGTCTTCCTTACAAAATAGCAAACCCAGCACAAGGAAGCAAGAAATAAAAAGTCAATTTAGCTATCAAACACTCTTGCCAAACCTGCCTTTACAATGGTACTAGCGACTCTTAACAATCGACTTCTTGCCCTTTCTTTACTTTTGAGTTTGTACTCGGTGACACTTTTGAATCACTAAATATTCTCGACAAGCCCCTCCTAGTTTTTCGCTTGGATTTCGAACGTACATACTTTGTGCATTAATGAGCACTTAAAAAATTAATTTCAACAAAATATATATACGCCTGTCGTTCCTTTGTGAGCTTCACACAAAAGCAGACTAATGTTGCTCCTTAGCTGCAATACAGTACTCCTGCATTTCTCAGTATCATTTAGCGTTTTGCTGTTCCGTAAATTACTTTGCAATACATGGCTTTCATTTCAGCAATAAAGATGATTTACTCAGTAAAAGTAGATACTTTATCTATAGATACTTCGATTCTCTAACGTTTCCAACCTACGCAATCTATATGGGTGTTAATAAATGAATATACTATTTCATCATCCTCCCTCAAGGTGTTATTACACTTCCACTACTAACTATTCACTTGTCGTATTAACTTGGATATGTCTTTTTAGGATTTATCGACATAAAATGGTTCCAGCCATATTATTTAACCTAAACTCTACCCTTCAATTTACATGTATTTGGGCGATAGGCGAACGTTTGGACTAGGTATTAGTTATTCACAAGTAGATATGTAACTTATCCATTAAGACTTAATCAGTAGGAGAAATTTCGAAGTGCGTATTACTCCAGCGAGTATTCAAAGAGCAAAGTTGTTGGAATTCTAAAAGTTCAGAGTAGTTTTATGACCGTCCCAGAAATTCTTGTTAGACCGCTAAAGTTTCGGTGAAATAAACAATTCTACACCTACAATTTTACGGTATACTTATATACAGAGAAGTTAGTATTAAAGTTGAGAAGCAATGGAAACAAACAATGGTTCAATATAGTAAATCAACTAAATGAGATGTTGATTTGCATGGTGAGTTACAGAGAATTCTACGTGGATGAGGTAACAAATGATGGGGAATTACTTGTGAAATTCTATTACAATTTACGATAAAAGTATTTACTTACGACGGAAAGTAAGTAAACATGAAGGCTATACGGTAAAGGATTAAGAACTTTCCAATGAGCAAATCACGTACATTTTAACAAGCATTTTTCCCAACTCGTCGCTTGCAAATATCCTTGTCTTTGAAAAGACGGATGAATTGAGTTGTTCAGGTATCTGTGTGTATTCCAATAGTTCCTTCGGGATTTATGTGGTATGCGGCAACGGGGTGATGATATAGCTGAAGCTGCTTCTGCTGGAGAGTTCAATTTTCACGAGCGCAACACGTTATACAAATATTTCAACTACCTTCACGGTAGATTTAATACCTCCAATCAGCTTTTATGTATATTGATCCAGCTGACCAGCAACCGTTGAATTAGGATGATGTCCAATATATTCACAAGATAAAAAGCTCACTTTGGCAAGTCATCAAGATGAGAAGATCATCATTGAAGATGAGCTTGAATACGGCTCTTGCGAGTGCTTTAGTAGCAGTTGTAGTAGGAGATTTATATATAAAAACTTGTCACACGGTATGTGAAACAATGTCCAAACAATTTTGAGCTCTTATCTCTTCTTATTGTTTATAGTGTCATCCGGAGTTTAAAGCCATTTGCACAGCATCTGTATTTGATTGGAAACCTTCGAGAGCAATCAATTTTCAAGACTGGAAGGCAACACTATAAGGATTTACTAGTACTCGACGAAAAACGCGCGGTGAGACGATTGTTTAACCACCAGTCCATATAAAAGTATACTGACAATCCCATGTATGTATCATTTATGTATAAATGCTTCAACAATGGTTAACCAAACAACAATGAATTGTGGCGGTGAAACAGTAATTTTTGATGGTTTTTAGCAACGCCATAAATGTTTCTTTCACTGAACTTGATACCACTAACTATATGACGTTTTAATGTGCATCAATAATGAGTTAGAACATTTAGAAATTTTTTTTCTTCTATTTTAACATACACTGATCTCAGTCAAAGCAGAGGCAGTAATGTCCTTCCGATTCGCCTCACTAGATAAATATATCCCGCTGGAGAGACAGTCACCTTCCAGTATCTATACGTTACCACGATAAACACATTCGCCGTTTAGTAATGGAAGAGGATGGTGGTAAAACACGCGATAATTGGTGTACGGTTGCAGTCAGTCACACTTTAGTACAAACACTGCGATCATTTTTTTAAATGATTATTTGTCAAAACTGGTATACTTCCTTTGAAACTGTCTACAAAATGCTGACAACATGCAGCCGAACAAATGGAACAATTCCATTAAATTGTTTTTTTTTCACTTTGGACACTATTTTCTTGTGGACCTTATACTATTTACTTAGTTTTTCAATTGCAAGTACGGTGGTATAAAAAAGTCATAATTTTAAATCAAAAAGTGTACGGGTACCTCCACGAGGTAGATTACGTCCAGACTTCCAGACAGACTAACCGGCCGAGTACCTCTCCCCTTCAAATATAATATCCTCACTCTCAGCTCTTCCTCATCTCTTATGGTGTTCTTGCATTTGAGGGATGCTGATTTTCCTACCTCTTCTCACCCTCCGTATGCCTTCTTATTGCCCATGCAACCTATCCTCACTGTGGATTTTCCTTCCTTCACACTATATAGCAAAGCTGGTGCTTGTACATACATTCCCAACTACAGGATCATGATCTTACCCTCTCATATGCGTATACATAATTACACTCTCAAGAATGAATCTTAGTATTTATACATGCATGAATTAGCTGCGATATACCTGAGAGGAGCTTCTATCTGTTAAACCAATCACCCCTCTTCTCTTCCTTGCTATAACTTACAACTTAAATCAACACACATGAAATATACATATTTTTTACTCTGTACAAATTTGGGATTCATTTAAGAATTTAGATTGTTTACCACTTTCCACTATTTTCACGTAATAATAACAATTTTAGACACGAATAATTAATTTTAAAATTAAATGCATAAACGGCTATGTGAACTTATTCTTTAGCAAATTTATTTCAAACTACATATTCCAGTTCCAATAATGTAGAGTGGTTTCTAGTAATTAACCCCAGTGTTCATCACGACATGAAAAAAAAGTACCCTTTCATTCAGGAGATCAAGGGAGTGATTTAATTGCAGAGATTATTTGCACGCTACAACCTACAGGATTCTATTGTTATAATTGAATTTGTATAAAACAACAGCTTCAGGTAAGCTGGTGTCAAACTACGCTTTTAAAGATTGCTTTGTTGCTTTTCAATTACGACACATGTCAAACGTGTAAGCAATCTATTAATATTCCATATTTCAGGTTGATCTTCTTCGGCGTGTGCAACGCAACCAATAACTTGACTTACTCAGTGAGCATTTGGAATTACATAGCCAGCGCATGCAAAGTGTATGTCTAACAACAATTATGGGATTTGTATAGGGGATTGGAATTTGCAAAACCTGTACATAGGATCAAAAATTTCAAATAAAGGTAGGTGGCTTTCCTATACAAACTCAATTCAACAGTATCAATTACTCCCAGATACTTCAACAAGTCTCTCCAAAAGAAGTTGCTCCGCTATAGCTAATAAGTGTGTGCATACACTAAACCACCACTGTGTGGAGGAAAAAGATGTTCTCAAGATAAATAAATTCCGACGTCAGGCTTATCGCACTTTTTGAACTGAATTATATGCAAATCATCCCAATACAATTTCGCATGTCCTGACGGCTGGGAAACAGGTGTATGTATATATTTACATTTAAACGTGACAATCGCAAGTTTATGATTACACACTATCTGTATATACTGAAATTGATCAAGCACATCTAGTTGTGGCATGACGATACAATTATTATCTTACGAATGCACATATAGTAAGGCTTACAAGTATACTGGCATACTTACGTATAGTATGCACACCACCCTCTTTGCTCCTCAGACAGGATTCATCTGGTAATTATATAAAAGTATGTTGTATACACTGTAGCCTGTTCGGCTATGGAAACCCAAGAACTCTATTCTACAGATATGAAGTTATGCGTATTAAATCAAAATCTCCTCTTTAAATGTTTTACATAACAAGGGTAGACATGCGATAAAAGAACACGAATAGCGCTTAAGAATCATTGATATCATTAATTCTGATGTGATTGATTTCTTGTCCACTTGAGTATTGCAACGGATTTCAGAATTATAACCGTTTCGGAAGGATCTTTAACTTTAAGTAGTAACCCCTTACTAACAATCGCACTAATAGTCAATCTCAGAAATTACATATAATTGCATGCTTACATTGGTTGTTGAAATAAATTCACGCAAGCTTTAGAAACTTTACTATGATAAATAAAATGGTTCCTTTGGACACTGGATCATGAAAACTCCGTATAGTATGCCATTTCATTTTTTTCATGGTGTAATTTCTTGAAAGATACAGGAATAAGAGTATGGAGTAAACATATAATTATGGATTGCACAGCCAAAACACCAACGTTATTTAAACAGTTGAATCACACTTGTACTCATGTATCTACATTACTATCGTGCGTCAAAATCCTCATTAACAATAGGAAACCTTATAGTTTATAATATTAACCGTTTCAGCATTATATGTAGTATTGGTTGAGAATTACATTCAATTATTTTATTTAATAAAACATTCTCCAATCAACATATCCGTAATATCGGTAATATCGGTGAATACTAAAAATTGCTTTGAAGGAAGAAGGAATGACCGGTGTGCATATATAAGGGTTGGCGGACAAACCTAAAGACCCCTCGAAGGTTCACTGTATTGAATTTTTTTTTATTAAAGTTTTTCTGCCCACACGATTTCCAGATGAATAACTGGATGAAAGATAAGGACTTATTTCTATAAGTATACATTCATACAAGAGAAAAATCAACAGAGGATTGTGTATTATCGAGCTTATGTACCCTGTCGATGAATTCAGGTCAGTAGCATTCAGGAGATGCGTAAATGAATCTGAGAATACGATCAATACTGCAGTCAAATATCGTTCTTATTTATATTAGTCCCGTGGCTATAATACAACGTCGGATTTTCCGACCAAGATTTTTCTGAAGTAACTGAATCAAAAGTAAGAACATCTTTATATGTGCAATATTGTATTTGCTTAGGATGGACTAATTCACATTTGAATTAAAAATGAATTTTTAAATAGCCATTGAATCATAATTCCATCAAAATCTTTTAAATAATTTTTTCTTCAAATGAATTCAAATTTTGTAACTTGATTGTTACATTTCACTTCCATTCACGAAAAGAACTGAATTGTGATATATTTATTATCTTGAATAATTCAACTACTGACTTTTCGAGCCACACTTATTGTCAGCTAAACCCAACAACAATATAGGGAATGAGTTCGTTAGTAATTTAACTGGAATACATAGTTAAAATTGAATTGAAGCTTTTAAAGGGCAAGCACTTCGCTCTTAAACACTTTAACACGATTTGGGTGAACTCTGTTTAATTATATATACCTTCAAGTTATAACGCCAAACTATACATGAACATCAACAGCATGAAGTACAAGAAGCTGGCTAGGTAATTATGTCATGATTCATGATAACAACCCATTTGGTGAAATGTACGGGGAAGCAATTAATACTTCAAATATAATTGCTTGCTTGCAAATATAAGAAGCAAGCATTTGAAAACACTCACAAAAATTGATGGACATCCTACTGAGAAGGTATTACCTGATTGTACACTATTAAGCCTCATCTGTGTACAAACAAAAAGAAACTAAATAACAGCAGTTAAAGATCGATTATGAGTGGATTAAATAAAAAGTCTCACACAGAAGAAAATTAAAAACTACACTTGTACAGTAACAACAACACCCCCCAAAATGAGTGGATTAAACATTAAAAGAAACAGATTGAATGCATCAACATAGTTTGGTTTACTTAAACTTTAACTACTCATAGATGCACCAATGTCTGGCAATAAATGTCAAAAGATATTGGCAGTAATGCGAAACTTCATAAACCAGTTGTAGGGTTATAATCCACAAGCCCCAATAATACAATCAGCCTACTCAGCACAAAATGTAGAAATGAATACTGTATTACAACACCTATAAGTATAAAACAAAATTTCATAATTACCATGTCAACGTATTTGCCTGGACAGTAGTAATAACTTGGGATTCAACCTAGTAATTATACTAACCCGTTTGATTCCAAAGCTGTTCTATGGAATGGACCACTTGAATTATATACAACGGAAGCTTTTCCAAATATCATATGAAGATGTAAACTTTACTGCCACCTGTTCCGCAGTGGAGAGGAGGGATTAATGAGATTTTCTACTGCTGACGACGACAATATGCAGAGTTTGACCATAGAGATTAACTTATTCGTTTTTAAACCAAAAACATGTTCTTTTTAAATAATCGTTGACACCGAACCATATAATAATTTGAAATGTTACTTCTAATGTCTACGCATAACTATACAGTAAATACTATAAGCGCCTGTTTCTAAGCCCGTTTTAATCAAGAACACTCGGTGCAACTGAACTTGCTCTCAATCCCGCTGATATGTATATGTATCTACTATACACGAAGACTTTAATCACAGGTTGCTGTACGGCATACTACAACCAAAATAATGGTCGTAATACTCCTCTCTTAACACTCTCAGGAGGGAATTAAATGCAAATCCATTAGAAATTGAAACTGGAATAGAAATTAAGACGATCAAATGCTTGCTTGTTTGTTGAAATCATTGCAACGGGAAACGGCTCCTAACTAGTTTTCCAGCAAATATCTACATATTACAGATATACTGATATACGTGTATCTACATGTGTCAACACTATTCAAGTTGATAATTCAATATTATTAAGAGGATTTACATGCAAGTTACCAGTGTTTCATAGTAAAACCGTTTTCCTTCGACCAACACATAGGGATTACCCGTAAAAACTACCCAAAATACATCGAATCACCTTAGAGTAGAGATACCTTTAATTGAATGAGCTGGGTACAGTGATGTACGTACATAGTATGTATAACTTCTTTCTTGCACGTTCATTGTTAAGTTGCATCCCTAGCAACAAGTACGCATTTCTACCCAGTGCACCCATTTATGATAATACATACTGACTTGATAGAATTTAATTTCACCTGAGAGTTCAGGAGCTAAAAAGTAAAGGGTTAATGTGTAACGTATAAGTTAAGGTATGATCCGCCGCGGTTAGGAAAGATGGACCAGACCCTACAGTAATAATATCCCTGTGAACATCCCATAGCTTGGTAAAACTAGGATTTAAATAATTGTTTTATCACACAACCGACAGGCACGCATATAGAGTAGCAAAGCTTTATAAGTAGAAACCCGCAGTTGTATATAGGCAGTTAAAAATATATAAACTTCCAACTCTTTCTGAACATTTGTTTCTAAATCTATAAGTTCTTAAATATATTTTTTCTTGCGGATATTTTTGTCCATTCTGAATTGCAAATAATGCTTCAATTTGAATTTTCATTTAAGCGGAATTTAAATTTGTTTACAAGGAAAATTAGAAAAATCCAACCACTTCATCAAATTACTGCCCGGTCTGAGATCTGAAACTCCCAAAACGAGGGGTGGATTCAATAAAATAATAAGGAAGGCCGAAAGGTTGAAGGAGCAGATGGGAAATGTTCTTCTTTTTATAAACACCCTACCCTGGATCTTTAAAATCACTATCATCATGATGAAGCCAAGAGAGGCCAGAGAGCTTAATAGCTTTTATTCCCCTTGATTTGCATTCTTTAAAGCTTATGAGGAGATAGTGGTCGACGTCCAAATGTATTACATACATACATACATGGATGCTACATATTTAATAGTAGGTAACTTTGGGCATTTATGTGGCCACTCAGTGAAGCCAAAACCAAGATTTCAACAGTTTTTTTTCTCTTTAATGACTCCAACAAGGTGATAAGTCCAACCCCTGCATTTCTTTCTTTAGATTTCTTTCCACTGATGCTCTTCTTAATAGTCTCTGTTAAACAGCCTCCTAGCTATACACACATTTAAACTCTCACTCGGTCTCCCTGGTCAAAATATTCGTACAGTACCCACAAAATATTTTGTTACGTAAATCATGCATAAGCATGGCATATCTGTATATGCAGCAATTCCACGGTCAAACAAGCATAGTATTATAACAATACATACAGTTAGTAGTTGAAAAGCTTTACGTTCTAGATTAGATATACATACATAAATGATAAATATTGTACTTTCTACTACTACACATTTCACATTTATGAGAAATCTAGTTAAAACACCAGACTTTTCATTTTTGGAAGCCGTCTTGTATTTTGCGCTTCTATCAAGACCCTTTGAAGTGCTGAAGTAGACACTGAAGTTGGAAACTGAAGAAGTCGGTTTTTACTTCATTTACTCAGTACACTTTTTAAGGCCTTGAGCAGACCTTGAGGAGGCTTCATATGGTCATTCAATTAACTTCCTCTACAGGGGACACCTAAACAGTGAACACTATTCCTCTTGAACCCATCAGCTATTTTGATTGCAGTCCTTCAAAGTACAGTATATACACGAAATTAAAACTAAAGCATAAACCTCCCTATAGCTACATCGTCAGGGGAGGAACAGAACCGTCAGAAATACTTAGCTCCTCATGTTCAATGAGACATATGAATATGTAAAAACTAAATAAAAAATTACAAATTCCTTTAATTGTGAAGACCTAACTGGTCTTACTTGTACAGTATCTCTCGTTTCATTTCAGCAACCACTTTTAAACCAAATCTTACAATCTGACCCTTAAATTATTTAAAAAAGCTTCGAAAATCTCTAAATTCAGATATTTCATCGACAACACAATAAGCAAGTATCGATCATTACTTGAAGTAAAGCCTTAAGTTCTTGACATATAAACCAAGTTGGTGATAACAAGATAAATTAGTATCAGAGACTGTCAAAGTGCACTCGAGAAACGATACATTAAGGTTACATTTTTATACTTCATCGGAATGATGATAAGCACCAAAGTTACTTATTTGAAATAGTAAAAAAATTGCTGCAGTCTAATCATTTGATAAGTCAAGTCAACCAACAAGACTTTAACAAATTACACAAATGTAAAGTGTGATTTTTTAAAAACTTGAGTAAGAGATAAATTTACATCACTTCTCGCAAATGTTACCAAGTCCCTTACGGAATGTTAATGTTCATACTTCATACTCGGCAACCCACAATCTTTTGATATTCAAGCTACGTGTAGCAGATATTTGCAGCGCAATGAAATCAACAACTGATTGGCACTTAGTACTTAGTATCCCTAGGATTTTTTTCGTCAAAATCCACGTGCAGAAAAAAACCGCCGGAGAAAAAAACATGTGGAGGAGATTGAAAGTCCACACAGAAGAGACAACTTGTGTCAGTTGACAGTTTACGTCTCGTCACCTTGTTGATTGAGTGAATTTACAAAAATGTTATTTATCTACCCATTAAATCCTACGACATGGTCGTTGGACATTGTCTCGTCCGCAGTTCATGCTAGTTGCTCTTCAAGTTTCGCTTTATCTTCTCTCCCACCTCCAAGGATTTTCCCCCTGTTGGTGTCGAACTCTTGTATTTGCAATTTATAAAATTAGGTCTTACCATTCAATTTAGTACCCGGGAATTTAATTGACTTTTGTCTGTGGTATAGTACTGTAGGAAGATTAATGATTATTCTACGGTTGGCGTACGACATAATTGTGTATTAGAACTTCAACTCAGTCTATATACATATGGAATGAATATCGATTTTCACAATTCTGCTATACTATTGAATTAGATTAAAAATTTGTATCTATATGTAAATAAAAGGCAAAATAAATAATGAATACAAGTGACTTTCAATGACTCTCATGTAAATTGATACTTATCACATCACCACTGCACTCGCCTATTTAAGCAAAACAAGTTGTATTCAGTAAACGGAATAGCTAATGTAATCCCTGCCATTTGTTTCCAGCAAAATTTTTTGACTGAATAATTACGCTTGACCGATAACTTTATAACCACCTGATTTAATTATGCATGCAAAATGAACTAAAATCCCACTGAGCGGTCAGTAAACCAATAGACTGTAAACATATTTTCATCCTCTGCTGGATGCAATTCTGGTTCAACTTCACCTCGTCCAACTGTCATTAATCGTTATTTAACCTACGTTGCTGAAGTAATTACAATTTTTCAGCACGATGCACAACAGCTTTTTCTGTAAGGTATAAGTTGTTTACAGGGATGATGTCAAAAGGGCTGTAAAATATCTTCAATTAAAAGTGAACTTGGGTTTCAGGATGTTACTTCTACACTACGACCAAGACAGAATGAAAGTGGATATGTATTTTATCGATTATAGATATACATTATATTTTATAGCCGACGCTCATAATTAATTCTTTTGCCATTTCAACGTTGAAAAAAATAAATCGGCAAAAGTTTTATAGTCTTGACAATGAAATTTTTATTTTATATAAGTTCATGAATATTTCGGGTTCTTTTCAGTCTGTTCGTGATTCCCATTATGATTCAATAGTTGTAATGCGGAATCAGTATTTGACATGACATTGTACCTAACAACCTTAGAACTATAACCAAATAAATCTAAATTCATGTTTCGCAACTAATTTATCAATACAGCAAATTTGCAATGAAAGGTTCCCCATGCAAAAAGTTTTCTAAAGCAAATTATTTACGATTCGTAGGTAGTTGGCAAATATGATGTGCAAAAGTATAATTCATTTGATAAATACATATACAACCATTAGGACCTACAAGACCCCTTGCTTATTTTAATATTAACGTCATCACAAGTATCATCGTATTCTTTATGGAAATTATTTCAAAAGAATATATCTCCAAAAAGCATGTCATCTCTTGAAAAGCATATCACAAAAGATGCCATGAAAACATCCCAAAGGAAGTTACACAGTGCTTTCACGACAGGACAGGCACAACAACTATTTTATGATGAGTCTGATTATAATAGCGAAACTTATCCAGCACTGCAAACCTGGGAATACCTATAGATAGACAGATACTCATCCAAAGGTATGGCATTCATAATGTACCAATACACAAACTGCAATTACAAGGTATATAATGTGCAGTTTATAAAGTCTCGTTGAGCCATTAGATTAGCCGGGGTATCATTATAATAATGAATAATATCCTATAGGCAATAATACACACTGATCCTAGGTCATGTTTACTATTTCGTATTAAGATCACAATACCTATGTATGCTGTAACCTTGGGGCTCATGCATAATATATAAGGAAAAAGCCCTCATGTGATTCCTTTTTAAAAGCGGATACTTGCAGACAATGCCGCCGCTCGATAACTCATCAGATGAATGCGCTTTCAACTTGAATTATTGGAAGGAAGACACAAGGCTCCTGTTCAAGAGAAGCTTTGTGAGCATTAACCCTTTTAGTTCATAACACTGAATGAAAACTATCCACCCGTGCGATTCAATGACTGACTTATTTCCATTTTGTCTAACAAAAGTAGAGGAAGATATTGTTGTATATGAGAAAACTTCAGGCCGATCATATGGAATGAAAACAAACATTTTATACATTCAATCTTTTTGTAATGTAATAGAGTAGCATGCATAAGTATGTATGTGTGTATTAGATGCACATGAATTGTTTTACATATATACGTTCCGCATGAAATGCAAGACAAAAAGAGCTTCATATAAATATCAAGAAACTATACTAGGATATAGCTTCAAGGGTTTATGTATCTATATCTACATACATAAATACTCATGGAGAAAAATTGAGAAAAAACTTCAGGGACTTCATTACCTTTCGGGCCAGCAGAACGCCTCATTTCTGTACCTGTAAGTAAATAATAATGGAAACTGTTAGTATGTTAGTTAATGTGTTTAAGTATACATAATTTATACATGTATATCAGTTTTTTAAATTTATTTACATCTTAGCAACTCGTGGGTACATTGATATTCGAACAACAAAGCACACTTTTATATACCTAAAGATTCCTATTGACATATATGTACACTCCAAAGTTTTGTAACTCGACAATACACTCATATGTAGGTAACTGCAATGTGAAAACCTGCAGCGGCTCCGTCTTGGAAGTTAATAAATTTAATTTGAAAAGTTGGTGCATTTTATTTTATTAACGTCACTGTCCACAAAGCATTCTCATAAATACCTTATAAATATTCATCTAATTTAAATATAAACCGAATGCACATTTCGTGAATAAATCAGCATGGAACGTATAAATAGATTTTTTTTCAAGTAATCTCTTCCCAAGTTTTTTCATGTGAACGGATTAAGTCTAAATCTATGCACAGAGTTTCATTTCATTTTTTAACATTGAATTGTTTCTATGGACGAGAGAGGTGAATCTAGGCATAAAAAAGTAAGCACAAACAATTTAGACTGGCATACATGCACATGGATTTTATGTTCAAGCTGAAGCTTTTAGATTCTATAAAAATATTGTACAGGAAAGCAAAGTGTAGATCCTCACTGCGTTAAAGCACCAGGAGTTCAAATTAAAAATCAGAAGAGGTGAGAAAATCGAGTTAATTTTTAAAAAATTAGAAGATAATGGTACAGCCAAACCAGGTACACATATTAGTTTAGCTGTAAAATAAATTAAAGCTTGCAGTTATTACTTTTTTTTTTAAAAAAAAGTGTTTTTTGTACGTGCAATCTAGACCAGCAGGAAAACAAGACTTTCTAATTTATAATTTTTCATTCGAAATGATATTTTATTTGATTATTATTACTAAAACCGGATATGTCTGTAAAAGAGTAGCAGAGACCGGCGAGAGAGATGAAAAAATGAATCGCATAAATAAGTTAATAGGCAGAAGAAAAAGACAGAAAAAATTCAGCTGAGATCACACACTGTGTAATTGCATGTTGTATCACTGTTTATACGAGACTGAGCGCGAGCAAGTTATAGTGCAAGCAAGAGGAATAGAGACGACGAATATCCACTAGAACATAAGTATGCATGTAAGTACACATACGAAGACTGCACAAGCAAGATCAGCAAGAGATGAAATGTAACATCCATCACTTATCAAAGTCAGTTCATAACGATACTCATATGTAGATACCTATTATGTACATATGGATCTGCATAAGCAAATAATACTTGAAACCGAGTAGGTATGGAAGTACATGCATCTATAAGTTGTGCATATGTATAGCAATACGCTGACAGGGTGAGGAAACATAGACCATGGTATCTCCTAACCGTATCTCAACATACAAAGTTACTCCACTTCTAGGCAGGTCTCGTTAGTTGTCTGTGACAGCTCCTCTTTTATTTCTACCTCAATCCATCAAGACAGCCAAGCAGACTGCAAATCCTTTTCAATGAGATTTTCTGCCAAAAGGTATATATACCTACTACAGAGTTATTACAGCTTGTTAAGCTTATGTTCTTAAGTTTTTTCTCTCTCCCTAAACTGAATGCAATTTTCTATCTTAATACTTTAATCATATATTTATGCAAGTAAGTACAATGTAAGTAAGTACAGACATCCCGTGTACATGTGTAGTACAGGGTTCACACATACTCAAAGTACATGGAATCCATCTCCATAAAAACTATGTACTATATTACATCACATATATACTAGGGTTTGTTAATCCTATGGTGGTCATGCATACACGCGTGAACTCAGCAATACATATCAAGCTAGATTTTCACAGCCGCTCATCCCTGAAGATAAAGTATTAATATTACAGTGTAAATACATACATATATGGATACATGCTCCCTAGTTACCCGCAAAATATATTCTCATCATCCTTCCCCTATAGACATTTCATATTATACTCCGCGGTATCTTCCTATGCAGTCAGCATAATATACAAAACCATACACTGTTCATCATCTAATGGGAGTTGGGAATCTTTGTATGACTGAATATCTTCCCATACATTTTTTCACCCAAGGTTCGCTTTTTTATCCCACCATGACTCCCTTTTTTCACTCTTTATTCCCATTACTTTATAATTGCTGGTCATACAAATTGCAACGATGGTTACATAAACAAACAGCCGTATCCTAGGTCGCGTTAAAGTCTCAGTCAGTAATACAGATAGGTTAGCCGTATAAAACTAGTATTTATACCTATCTATACTTATGTATACCATGCATGATCGACCGCAAAATATTTTTTGTATAGTAGATATATGATTTTATCATCAAGCATATCTGACATCTTGATCATCAAAATTATTTCAAATCAAGAAAAAAGTGTCGTCTGTGACTCAAATCTTCTTCGTTTTATGAATGTACATCTTTTAACATGTGTACATTTTTATTCATTAATAACACACATATTAAATTACCATTCGAATCGTCTCGTCAAGTTGACAACCACAAAAGTTCCATATAAAAGTAAATAACATAGTCGTTCAGAAAGTGTTGCCAATCAAAAGGTTTTGAATTTAATGACATATAATGTAGATGTTCTAGAAAATAACATAATCGGTCATAAAAAGTTGATTGTTTAATTCAGTAACTTGTTGGCTCATTTGCATGCACTGCTACGGAGAAAATAAACTAGGAAAAAGTATACTTTTTTCAAGCCTTTGATATATAATGTATGAAGGAATCGATATTACTATAAAGCTATGAAATGCGATTGCCGTGATAATTATCAGTTTTCATCACAAATGTTGTATCCTCACTTTCAAGGATGTTGTGGTTTTATTTTGACAAAATTGCATATATGCCGACACGGCTTATAAGGTCTTGGAAATAATGAAAGTTGCTACTTAATGTTCTTGCATTAAAAGAAATGGCTTCTGTAACAATATACGTCACATCGTAAAACCCAGACAAAGTTTTAAAATTTAAGGATTAAATTGTAGTCATTTCAACGTTCGCTTATCCTATACTTTGGTCCCGACCAATGTTCATCATAAACCATAACGACGTAAACAGGAGCATAATCTTAAGAAGGTAAAGTAGGATGGTCCTTTTAAGGCTTCAAAATAATTTTTAGTAGTTAGAACGAGTAGCCTAATAAATGTGTTTTAGCAATTTTTCTTTCATTTTTTGTGAACGCTGGACCACTAAAGGTTGAGTAATTGCATAGCAATACTGGAGTACATAACTTGGTGGAAGTGCAGGAGGAAGCCATAACTCATGTGATAGACTGAGAAATTGCTATGAAACGTATAATTGTCTAGTAGATGATGATAGCGGACGAGCAGGCTTCCCTCTAATGTAAACCGCACAGCGTTTAAACTCTCCGATTAAACAGTATCTTCCAAGTCTACACCCTAAGCGTCCCCCTCTCCAACTCCACATATGTGGTCCTAAAAATACAGCTTTATTCCCGGATTTCTCTAGTGTAAATTCGGTTTATACTATCCTTTATATTCAACTTGATTATTATTTTTATTTCAGACAACAAAGTCGTACTTACATAAGTAGAACCAAGCTACAGGTACTACTGGTAGGTATCATAATTTGAAGGCACTGAAAATTACAGCCAACCAACAATTATCGAATGGTAGCTGACACTACATATATCAATTTTATAAAATTTATTTTTAGCAAAGGCAACAATTTTGGTCGAGTAATTTTCACTCTCATCTTCCATGACATTGAGGCAGACAGCCAGCAGCATATATAATATCATTAGGGTTTTCCGGGCTAACGTTTCATCACAACATAAGGGTTATACCAAATGCCTACACCAAGGAAATGGAATACAAAGGCACGTATATGTTTCTACATTTTGTCCCGAGCGTACGTAAATGACTGCAGTTCAGTCAGACAGACTCAACCTTCCGAGATCCCACTGTGCATAATCTTCCCATGAACGTCGTGCGGTGAATGAGGAACGTGTGCGGTCAGGAGTTTTGAACTACTTTTAAAAACCTTTCTATCTGTAAACACAAAACTGTTGCCATTATTCTTAATGACCACATGCTTTCCTTGCGTGTGTATTTTTAAAATAAATGAACCTAAAATTAATAGAAGCTGAGAATCCATTCACTTAATATGTAAAATTCAGTTTAAGAATGCTATGTTCCCCTAAAAAATGCGTTTTTTACTCCAAGAACAATAATTATTTGCATCGTTTTGTTAGTTTCCATGACTGCATTATTTTAGGAATGTTTTCAAAAATGTTCAGGAGAAACAAAAATTTTAAATATGCATCACATAATGTCGAAACAACAATATTGTTTTGGAATCTCCGAGATTCAGCGTAGACAAAAGGCGACTGGGTATATTACCCAAGAATACCTCCTTCGAAGATCTACATAGGTAATAATACACGTAGGTAACTGCTGGTGGTAACATTACTACAACATTCTTCATTACCCTTTTATGATCATATGTCATGTCTAAATAAAATTATTACTAATAACTCAGTAATTTTTTAGCAAAAATAAACGAAAACATTTTCTGACCGTGATAATTCTCTCCGTCAGTAGTCAGTATATCTTAAAAGAACTTGACATTAGTCAAGTTTGCCAAGTGAGAGCACATTCTATTGAATAATAAGGAGATATAAGTACACAAACTATTGCGTTACATCTACTGTGGTCGTTTTTTGGTCATATGAAAAATGGATTTTTTAAAACGGTAGCATGACAAAAACCTGCTTTCCGAGTTTAATTGGAATTTTTAAATGCTAAGACACTTAACAGTAGAGCCATCGATCAATCAAAAGCAAGGACATTAAATAAAAAAGCCGCATTTGCATAAACTTTAGTACTCTGTCTCGCACAATTTTAAAATACATTGGTATTTGGTACAAGAAAGACACGGAAATCAGCTCCACTGAACGTCTTCATACATCTTCCCGTCATAAAGATTTCTCAGTTTTTACATCAAACAATTTTTGACCTTAATAGCTTCTAAAGCAAGTAATACTTGTTGAAGAAAGCAATTTCAAACTGTTCGATGTTGTGTGGCAGGATCAGTTTTTTTAGATCAACTTGTAAGGATTAAATTACATATAAATTTTTAGGATAAACTATTAAGGTCACAAATATAAGAATAGAACACATCATCACAATCATTAACGTAAATTTGAGGACTGTAATATGTATGTATATTAGGGGAAGAGATCTCTAGCCTCAAGTAGAATTTCATTTCACCGCTCAGCCAATGCCGCCAAAGAGGTAAATTACAGCTAGAGTATGACTTTTCAGGAGGAAAAGGGAAGGGCATTATTTTCATACACAGCAGCAGCATTAGCAACCACAACCCATCCCATTTCATTTTCCCATAAGCTATCTTCACTCTTCCCCTATTTCATACTTTTAACCCTTATACAATGCTCATCTTTCAGGAAGCACTTTACTATGTACCTCCACAGTATACTCAAGAAAAACCACATTTTAAACACTCCAGAAAATTAATACGATTACAAAGTACAGAAAACAAGGCATTATAATTAAAACAGTCTTTTGTATACAGAGTACATACACACAGATATGATTATTCATCTGCAATAGTTGCCTCAAGTGTAATACCAGAGCGTTTGATCAACAAGCCGACGACTAAGTAAGATCATCCGTACTTCCTATTATATAAGTACAGAAGAAAAGTAATAAAATGGTAGCATACAACAACACCCTCCCTCACTCAACACCCCGGTTTTTGATCCACCATAACTTGAAGACATGTGAAGCACTTCTGAAGTTTAAATTCTCAAAAAACTCTTCAAACGATGCAAAGCAACTATGTACCAAACCAACGCTACTAACCTATGTTTGTTCTTCCAGTTTTAATAAAATCTGAATACAACTTACAAATCGGAATGTCAGTACTACTGGCCATGGCCAGCGGCTTATATGCTCAACGCTCAAGTTTCCTACCACGCAAAATAATTACTTTTTACCTCACTCGCTACTATAGCTGACTGGCCAGAACTATTTTCAAATACATCTACAATACCGTAACAAGTTCTGAATTTCAAGAACACTTTCGTCGGAACTTAAATAAATTCTTCGAGTTGATAGTTAGTCATCAACAGCTGGATGTACATGACCAACATCCCGCACCAATGCACATACCTATTATTACAACATTCCATACTAAAATGTTTGAAGATACAAAATGTCTAATAATATTACACTTAGGTACATGAAAGGAATCTAACTTTATTTCAAAAGACCAGGAAAAACAGCATGGATTTGTATTTTAGAATAAATAAACTACGACCGTCGCTACAACAAACACTTATCGATGCTCACCTCGATAACTTCAATTTATTCCCGTGCGAAGGAAAAACAGGAGAAAGAAACGGTGAAATTACGTGGAATGAAAATGTATTGTGAAAGTACGTATATCCTTATGTATTTGAAGGCATTAAAGAAATAGAAGTTTATTAGGAAATAAGTTTGCCTATGTAATGTACCTTCCATACATGCATGTATCTATAGATTTTCATTTCTATTATATCCGTTCACTATAGTAGTATTAGCAATAAGTATATAGATACTTTTACACCGGAATGGTACACAGGACTTGAGAAAGCATTTCCGAAAGAAAAAAGTCTTAAAGAATGCGTGTGTACAAGCGAAGCGTATGCATACACAACCTGATACATACACAGAAGCTGTAATACACAGGTTATAAATATATAAAATCCGAATGATTATAGTTAAAGTATATTATATACTTATATATACACATGAGACGGGAGGCAAAGGAGAGAAAACATTCTTGCAAGGAGTGAATCGGTTTGGTAATGCAAGATGTTTTTTAAAGCCCTCCTGAGAACTGCGGAAGTTAATGTCGCTATCATTATTACACATTTTGATGCGAATAATGAATAAATTAGCAGAATGGTTGGAGCGGCACGGTTGGCAACGAACGTGACAAGACAACTACATGACCCCGCTTTCCTTCTCCGACTCGATGGATTTTTTCCACCCGTGTATACACACTCACACACACACACGTACCCGTAAATATGTGAGAGCGTCTCTCAGTCAGAGCCCAACACCACGTTCCTATATAACAGTGCGAGCAATCAATGGGACCCTTTGAAGATCATCACAGTTTTCGCTCGCACTGCTTTTACGATCAGTACTGAAGATTCCCTCGATTTCCCATTTCCTCTTTCATTTTCTTTCTTATTGATCTAAACCTAACCTTCTCACGTTGCATGTACAGGCTTCAATATATACTTCGGACCCCAGTGTACACATACGGCCCTTCAACTCCCATTTTATTCATCTGTGTGCAACTCTCAGCCTCTCTTAGGCGGCATTTCCACTTGCACATTCTAACTGCTTATTACGCCCTAGCTACCGCCGGCTGATAAAACAGGCACAAATGACAAAAGCTGAAGAAAGTAAGCAAAAGCTATAGCTACATCAGACTTGCACTTGTATCTTCCTTTAGGAAAAACAACTTCAACAGAATAGGTAATACTATCTTCATCGTTTACCTTTTCCACGAAAACACAACAAGAGAGTAACAGCCATTTACAATACATTTCCCGGACAGACACATGTCTTCTCACATATGTCTGGAACTTTTATTGACGGGCTGCAATCTCTCCTGTGAGACTCACGCCACGTCAAGATAGTTACAAAGCATTGAAGCTGTAGTTGTCACATTCCTTGGTGTAGATTTCAATACAAAGAATCGACGATTGAGTGGAAATGACAACATTTTTCAATCATCATCTTGAAGAAAGCATAGCGTCATTTAAAGTTCCATTTTCTTTGATGAGTAGCTACATCTATATAGACGTATGTACATCAGATTAATGAATGCTGTAAAATATATTTACGTTATTTGAACTTTCACTCACACAATCACAACCGTCTGTTGATATAAGAATGCAGCTCTTGCTCTTTAGCTTTGGTTTTGATTGCTTTTGTAAACACTGATTGTTGGCGGGTGTAATGAAAAAAGTTTACATGCAGTAGAAGCAATTTTTAGCGCCGTTAGTAGAACAAAATCACAACTTTGAATATAAAGTATCGTCTATCTTTACTAATTGTCAACTTTCTACATTCCAATACCATCCTTTATTATCTATCAGATTGATTTCTTCGTCGAAACATAGCCTGTACTAAAAACAAAACCGGATTTTAAATATAATAAGGCTATAATAATAAGTTGAAAAAATAGTTATTTACTTCAAATTCCACTGTGAAAAGTTGATTGCAACAACAAGCTGATTAAGGCATTTGTGATTTTTTTCAGCTGTCTTATACAAATACATCTAAAGTAACCATAAAACAGACAATTTTACTCTTCAGGGTGTCCACTGATTTTTGAGTAATTTGTTCTTTTGTACGGAAGGATAATTGCATTTGTACTTGAGGATATGTGTAGCAAGATTTCTACAACTTAATACACTTCTAATATCTATAATTTGCAGCATATGCAAATATATGTATATACATACGACAGCAGGACTGGATTTGATTGTGAAAAACCTGTGTATTAGAGTATCCTACAATATTCATTACATACTTAATTTGGCAATTTGATTCTCTCCTTGCATAAATTAGTGAAACGTTCCATAAGTAAATTAGTCAAGTCGATCTGGTAGACTAATGAATGCCATTTGTAAAGTAATGTAAAAGAGTGCTTGGGGTGGCAGTAGCTTTTGTGTAAGTGTGTGCATCACTTTATTTCGAATCGAACATGTTGCTCTTAATTCATTTTTTTCATTCTCTTCACCCCTATTCAGATGCTTGAACATTGAACGTAATAGTTCATACAGTTGTATACAAACATAATTCTATTGTGTTCTCCGAGAGAGAGAGAGAGAGAGATGATGTACAACTTGAACCGCCATTGCTTCCTTTCGCCTCAATACATTAGTAACATCTTTTTTTGTAGATACTCAATACTATGGATATGGACAGTATGCTAATGAAAACTAACTGGTCTGACAATCGGTAGTTTTGCCAGTAGCAATGACTCGGATTCGTATCAGTTTATTAGTTCAGAAAGGCCTGCTAATGCGTAATCATTAGTGAATCCTGACTACCTTTTTACATAGCCTAGCACTGCTACTCTTCATATAGATACATATAAGTCCTTAGCCTAATACTCATCTGCATCTTTCAATACAGATGAAAACGAAAGAAATGAATGTTATATGCATTCAAATAATAACATTTTATTTAGCCAGAGAAGCTGCTTACAGTCACTCGAATATTATTTTTCAGTTGGAATTTGCTGACCAAGTATCTAAGCTATGTCCCTGATAATCACGAGGTAGGTACAACTAATAAACTACTACGGCATGGAAATGTTAAGCCTGTTCTAAATTACATAGAAGGACACAAGTTTGTAAAAATGATGTTGCGGCTTCAGGGGATGGAACTGGGAAGTCTTCTTCTTCCTCTACAAATGCAAACGAAACGGTTCCGAATAATAACTAACTTACACGAGGTTCCTAAACATGTTCAATTCTCCTAATTTCTCTCATTAACGTTCAGAGCAACAAAGTTATGCAAGCTTTTTCTTACACTCAGTCTTCTCTAAGCCCGCAATGCGGGAAGTCGGCTCAAATGAAAACGAAGGCTGGGCAAGTAAAGTTTTTATGAGGAAAGAACGCTTCAAAGGGGTGTGGCTATGGCGTGGCTAGTCTCTATTCGTAATTTGTAATTATGTCCCAATGGGATAAATCTTGATTAACTGCTGTGCACAGAAATAATACCATCTTTTGTCTCACATCTTCAACCTTCCAATAGATCCCAAAACAACCTTTTTCTAGTAAAAGATATTGTCATATAATTTGTTGTTGTACCTGTATTTTTCTGGACAAAAGAAGTAAAAGCAGAGTTACTTCAGTCCAATTTTGTCACCGGAAGGTCTTAATTAAACTTCATGGAAGTTACTTTCGGAGCATTGGATCTGCAAAATATTTGGGAACTGAACCCAAATGACCTTCCAGCAGGAACTGCATGATGTTAGAATAGGTTTTAGTGAATGAGCAAGAACATAATGCCAGGTGAGCGGCTTATGAATGAATAGTGGACGGGAAACAGCACTTGAAATCTTTGCTTATAGGTATAAATTGGTGCCAATGTATATACGCTATGGTAGACCCTCAAAGAAAATGATGTGCATCAATGTTCAGACCGGGAGATCAGAAGATGCACCTTCTATCGACCAAGGTGCAAGAGTGTAGTTGGTTCTACGTACCCAACTGGAGCTGGATGGAGCCTATGTAATTACTATTGCATGAAAACAGGTAGAAAAACTTCTCGGAATCCCCATTTATACGGTCATCATCAGTGTGGGCAAACACATAAATCTGCCAGGACGAAAATTAACCAATTACGCCTTTTATTTGTCTGTCCCCTTTTCTCTCGACGTATATAGAATTAGTTGTGTCAGCTGTGAGAAAGAATTACTCACAAAATCCTTCGGAACAAGAGCTCTTCAAGCATTTGTACATACACTTTTCATATATAGACTTACGCTGTATCAGTTATCATATATATAAAGATATGAACTCAAACTATACAAAACAGAGATCAGCTAGAATGTAAAGATCATATATAGAGATCAACAGTAACCCATAAAGATTTTGCTGTAACTAATAATGCGTAAGTGTCTATGTATGTAAATACGTGTGCATACGAACACTTCATGCAATATGAATTCAATTTATTCGTAGTGGCAGTAGACGAAGGTTGCAAGACTGTTACATATTTAATCCCTGTACATTATTATTACACCGAAAGCACATATGAGCTAAAAAGAAAATATGTGTTTTGGGAAAGTCCTTCTGGGACATAAAGTTTCATGTAAATCATCATTTGTCTTATTCCAACCACCGTTGTTTCTAATCTAATATTACTTTTGGGTTACCCCACATATGGTTCCAATGTACAACAATCGTGGCTTCCACGATTCGCTGTTGTACTTATACAATATATGAGATATATACGATGCTTGGAGTTACGAATATTGAGATGACCTAAAGCGTTCTTCCCTTGTTATCCTAAACTTGATTCGAATTTCGAAAACATTACGATTTTTAATGTATTGCTTTCAAACTGTTGTTATACACAAAACATGTCAATGATCCAAAACCACGTGGTGGGTAACTTAATCATTATATGACTCAAAACTTGCGTGATGCTATTGTAAATTAAAATATGATCCTGTAGGGTAAGACATATGTATCTATATATTCGACATAAGTATGCATACGTCATATATAAGAGAAGAGAATAACTAATCCAATCGACAGTTACTGAAAAGTAGCAAATTAAAATTCTGCACTTGTTTCCGCTAAACACACACAAAACTGCCAAACAACACCAACAAAAGCGGACTACCCAAAGGGTAAGATATGTATACACGGTATATCTACGAGTAATAAAGATTTCTGGAATTTGTAGGGAAGGTGCCAAAGAATATATTGCACTGCAAGCCACATAAATCCAATAAAAGTAAAGTTGAATCATGGTACTTAAATTATTAACAATTTAAAATTACAGTACTAGACATTAAAGAAATAACGCATATTTCTCGGGATACTACAAAATTATTTCTCTGTTGCGTGGCGTATTAAGCAACCCAGAGGATATGTTACCCTCGCTCATTTCATTACATGGAACAACTGCCATAATTCAATGAGACTTTACCGCCCGTATTTATACAAATTGTCGGTGACTTCAGACTTGACTAATAAACTTAGGGAAAACAAGGACTAAGCTTTATAAGCCTACGAACGTGTAATTTACGATTACTGGAGATCGCAAGTTCAAGAAAAGGGTTTTGTTTGAAGGAAAATACATATGTGCACAGTGTATAAGTATCTACATAACATCCAACGTATGAAAAACAGTTCAAGCTACTGACTTTATGAGCAAGGAATGGGTGAATTCTCTATATCTACATAAAATTTAACTTTAAAAATTGTACAGTAGAAAAGACACTAGTATATATAAAATACGGCGTGAATTCATAAAATGTGTTACTCAGAGTTCCTCACTCGCTCTTCTCTTCCTTTCTTCCATCATCATCACGATATCTAATATAATAGGGACGGAGACATGAAACAAAAAGAAACCACACAGCTTCTGCGGCAAGATGCAGATTTTTACACCAGAATGAGAAGAATGAGCGAGCACTCAACTGTTTACCCTCAAACATGTAATATTATCATATGTGCAGCCAGGAATCCTCCAACTTGATGTATAAAACCAACTTTGTCTCAAGAAAAGCTCAGATGTGAATTTATCATTTCCCACGCTCTCTCTCTCTCTCTCATGCTCGCTCCTCAATATATTTCACTGTTTATTTTCTTGACAAGATATTCTCAAGATTCCATGTGCTTCATAAATCGAGTAGTACCTGCGCTTGTAGTTTATACCCACTCTATTTGCATCGAATATGCATGTCTACATCTACGAGCCTCTACCTTTTCCAGGGTACACGGAAGATCTTTACATTCGGAAATCCACATGGAATGTAAGCATACATACATACACACACATTCACAAGTGTGCAGAACATATGTAGAATGGTGCAACTATAAACGCTTTTTTAACATGTTCGTCGTTTCTAATCATGTATGAATTACACATCAAAAAATCTACAACCACTTATTTATTTTCACGCCCAAACGGAACATGTAGCGAAATAAAACTACTACTGTCTGTGAGGATGTTTGATCATTTTGGTGTGTCTACACATGCATAAATGAGAGACGCTGGGAGAGAAAGAAGCTCAGTGAGTTTCCATGTCTAATAAATTGAACCACGCCACAGTCAGTGAAAACCCACATACATATACAAACATATTCACTTTTGCGTGGTTATGTGGTATCATTCCGAATAGGTAATGTAATCTGGTAGCCTTCCGGGGTGTTTTAGAACAACAACATCAACCGCGTGTTGTTGGTTGAGTTCTTTTGGAATGAGTAGTTTTATCATTGAAGATTTGTCTTAACTAAAACGTTCCTAATAGGAATAATTATTAAACTACATACTGATACATACTTCAAATTAGATTGCCTCACAAATAATTCCCATTTGCTTACTCTTTCATGTTCAACGTTTAGGCTTCTTCCCACAGCCACTTGTTATAGCTCAACCCACTACAAAGATCAGATGCAATAAACTATATATGTATTTACACATACACAGATGCAAATACGCAGAGGACATTCATTGTTTCAAAGTGGCACTCAGCTTGGAAGAGATTGTTCCCAAAGGTGGCAAAACATTATACTTAAAATGAGCGTCACCCTTTTGGAAACAACCGGGGGAAGTTTAGAGGCAAGTACTTTAGCCATTCGGCCCTTCACATGTGGTTTTCTATTATATAGTGGAGAATGATCTGATTTTCTGTGAAACCCTAAAACCTTGTATACAAATGTCACCATGTTGAGGAAATATGCTACAGGGCAAAAGCAGAAGAAATGAGAATAGCGAGATAACTGTTAAACACACGCGTGATGAAGGGGATGAGGTCGTTGTTACCACCTGTGAATGGCAATCAGAAACCCTTTCAATAAAAATTTCACCCTTTGTCGCTCTCTGTTTCCCTTCTACTATACATAAACAAACCTTGTTCCTTTCGTTGATTTACTTTATTAACTTGAGCCCAGTTGCACCCAAAAAGCAGCCACAAAAACCACAGTAAATCTCCAGTGCAACCGTATATATTATTTACTTGATTCAAACAAATAAATGTTGGTTTCTACGATCTAGTTGTATGACATGGAGACTACATAAATGTGATTCCTACCATTATTACTAATATTGCTCCCCTGATTTGTATCTAGGCAATTTTGTATGTTTCACCATAACATATAATAATACATTATATGAAGATGTACACTCGTTTATGCTTATAGACAGTGTATTTAGACATAGATACTTGTATAAGACTTTTGGCTACAACTAAGAAACGCAATATCTACTGTGACTAATCCGAAAATCTGCAGTTTACGAGGTACAATGGCATATAATTTATGACAAATCTAACTGCGGTCCAAATGTGAATAATGGAGGCTAATTAGTGCATTAGAAGTGCGAGGACAGTTTAGATCCTGTAATTATTGTCTTAAATTTTCATTCTCAAATAAATTCCAGTAGAATATTTACATACAAATCGGAAAACTAGATATGCTATTTGCCATAGCACTTAGGAGACCTTCACGGAGGTAGTGTTATGGATGGTGCTCAGTATATTTGAGGTGGATTGAATGTATCTGCTATACCCGCAATAGTATTACAAAAGAACATGACATAGTAGATAAACATGCATAGTGGTACATTAGGTTTACACAAGGCGGTACATCGATTTTGACGACGTGTCCCGACTTATTAGCATGTGGCACACATGCAATATTCGTGTCTATAATTTACATGATAAGACCATCAAAACTAATTGATTACGATTTACCTCCACACTTGGTTCCTATTGGTAATATTACTAAATGCAAATATCCAAGTTCTATAAGTAAATAAATGTGTAGCCAAACCCAGAGAGCCGAACCTAACTGTCGGAGAGCATTTTCGCTCAATCGCCTTTGATTATACATTCACGCTTATTTTATACACAGACTTCTAGCAGCAAGTATAGGCTTGAAATCTTTATAATACTAGAGTACTGCCTTATTGCACCAGTACCGACAGCTTTAGCGTTGAGCCGAAAGACCTATCGTCTGTGAAAACAAACGGAGATGCCTTCCCCCTTAACTTACTATAGCGTCAAAAACATACATACAGACACCATCTCTGTGTATCAGACTTGTGTAACGCTATACATAACATTTCAACACAAACTCTGCTCGCAAGCAGTCCAGTCAATGCACGAAATGGCTTTTAATTAATGTCATATTTCATTGTCCGAAGCTATCGTACAGGTCTAGCCCCTCCACGATTTCGCCCTTCCTCCAGTTTACAGATAAATTCTCATTTCATGAAATACTTTGAGCCTCTAAAAAATATCACTGAGTGAGCCACCTTTACATACAAATATGAAGAGCTCATAGACGTACAAAAACCTCGATTCTCTTTCTCTATAGTATAGTCAGTCAGCATGGATATACCAGCAGTCAGCATGGAAAGTGTAATAGGTACGTTACAGTTGATTATATAAAAGCCTCAGTAGTTCGATCGTAGTGTACCTACTGTCAGTTCAGTTTTGTTGGATTTTTATAAGGGAGCTTAATATATTTGAATAGAGTAGCAGTTAAGAATTTCGGAACCTCTAGGTAGGCCAGAGAACACGTAGAGTGTTACAAACCGAAGGTAAAGGCACATTTTTTTCTGAATTTTTCCGTCTATTAATTTGAAATACTACTTTACTGGAATATAGGAAGGAAGGAGGTTCGGAAAAGAGGCGTCGAAACATTCGATTACTTTGCCTAGCTCACTCACAGAATTTACACAAATGTCCATGTTAAATGAGTAGGAGTTAACGAATTGAAATTGATACACGAACCATGCCATGAGGTGTATCCTGTATTGATAGACACTGTTTAAACATCCGTATCGAAACATACATAGGTACATACTGTAAAATGCAAATGTATTACTGATTTACAAAATTACTGACGTACCTACAGCGTTAACAGCAATATTAGTCAATTGGTATAAAATATAAATTACAAATCGATTGTTGTATCGGCGTATATACATATGTACACAAGATACTTCACTTCCCTCTGCGTTTCACTTACTTCATTCGAAAGTCATTTTAATAGTGTTATCGTGCTTGTAGTTAACCAGCCTATTCGAGATGAAAGCAAGTTTTATTTAATGATTAGACATCAGACAAAGTAGTATAAATAGATACGGCAACACAACTATCGAAACAATATTAAAGGACGACAACCTACATGATACAAAATATCGAAACACTTTAATGACTTAGAGTTTATAACTTGCAATTAGACATGTACTGCTACGTACGTATGTGTTTAAGTGCATCCATATATATAGTGAGTTAAAGTTATAAAAAATCGATGCTTCGTTACCACCCATGAAGGGCGTCATGGGAACTTAGATTGATGCCATATTTTGCAAGGGTCCACTAACAACTCGGCATGACTGTTAACTTTAAATGCTCAACGCATTACTTTATTAATGAGTCTTTCTTTTGCCTTCACTTTTGAAAACTGACGTCCGTCAACAACACTGAGAAGGCACACACATACAAAATTTTACTAATTTCATTCAGTGCTGGAAAATCAGTTTCCAATTTTTGGGCGGTGATACATATATAATACGCGTAACTACACTACTAGACTGATTATGGGGAACTTTCCAGCTGTAATTGATTCTAGATTCTTGGAAAAACCACGATACTTGGTCCTATCACCGGCAGCAGGTAATTAAAATGGATAAAACGAATCTCATCATGAAGAAAAAATCTCATGGTAGATACGTATAGTAAAACTAGAGATTAGCTCATACAGTTATGCTAAGATATACATGTTCTTGCCCATAGAAGTTATTATATATGTAGCTGCTACAAATCTTTGAATGCTAAGTCGAGTCTAACGAGATTTTCATACTGCAGCTTCCATAATAGGGGAATAATGACGAAGTATTCCCGTAGCACAAATTTTGATAAAATGCAAACTTTGCTTGTTTTTGAGTATACAGGAAACTGGACTAATAGCAATATAGGCTCTGAAATGCCTACTCATCCAGCATATACAAAGGTAAGAAGAGCCAGCGAGGAGGATAGCGAGAAATAGAAAACTAAAAAGAATTAACAATTCAAAGGTCGTATATCGTGTCGTAGTGTCACACGACAATCACTTTGTGGCCAGATAAGGGAATCTTTTCAAAGGTTTTTAACGATAGCGCAAACAATAAGGTGTTGTTGAGCAACGTTTGTCCATCTGCATAAACATTATCCGGTGTATACAGAACACTCCATGGGTTTAAAAAAACTACAAATAATACCCACAACCCGATTACTAACAACTTGTATATGATCCTATAGGTAACACCTTCATCTCAAGTTATACCATAATCATACAAGACCATAAAAAGCTTATTTTCAGTTTCACTTATTTCTACCTGAAAGTACTATGCTTTAGCAATGTAGTAAATATTGAATGTTTAAGCACAGATACTATAGCATGCTAAAGTTTAGTCTAATTTTTCTATAAATTCAAAATGAAGTTCATGACACTTTTGGCCAATAAAGTTCAAGAACTTTCATCACGGCATGTAAAATTCGTTTCAATTTTTACAGATGTAGGGACATAGTCATAAAGTGCATTAAGAAAGTCATGTATAGGTAATAACACTGGCATCGAAATAAATTCCCTGATTACGTCCCACTATAATTTAACTTATAGCAGTCAACTTGTTAGAGCAGAAACGTTACCATTTCTATGGAAATACATAGTAACGATGAACGTGTTAAGTCAGGTTTGAGCATAAAAGCACTAAAACATATTCTCTTGCTGTCCTGAGAGTTCCTTGTTTCGACGAAAGCAATAATCATAATGGTAAATGTAAGTACCTATTCTACACGGCCAAGAAACAGACAACCCGCAAGTTCCAGACAAAATGAAAACAAACATTATGTAGAGACTCGATGAGTGACCAATGAAGGATACCCTTGTGTCATTTTCACGTGGGTTGAGCAAAGGGTTTGTCTTTACATAGTCTCCCCATCACGGGAAATTTACGGTTACTTCCATTGCCTTTTAAAAACTTATCTCCTTTACTTTAACCATTTGAGGAAATATCAATATAGAACCTTCTCAATTATCACTACAAGATAATAATAGATTAGGCATTTTAACTTGTGTCACGGTTATCCTCACCTTCTCAATGACTTGTACAACGGCTAAAATAGTCTGAGCTAATGTAATAATACATTAGTACGTGTGCGATACAACTAATGCTGACCGACACGTGTGCGATTGGAATGGAGAGGAGAATATTTTTCCCCGTCAACAAATGCTTTCTTCCCCAATAATGTCGGTATGAAATGCGGTCACAATGTAATCCAATTCACCTTTTAATTAATTTATCTTCCTCGGAAATACGTACGTTAACTGTCGAGATGTCATCAAAATTCATAACAGAATGCCGTTTTACAAGGCACAGTATCATAAATTCTCCCATTAGTGACCATGATATTGAATACTAGATGGGCAAAGACTCATGCAGTCGTACAAACAAGTGCAAGAATCCCGTTGCTCAAGTCCGCTTGAGCAATAAAAGCATAAAAGACTCCCAACCTAAGAATTATGTATTACTAACACGAATGTGGAGACATTCTCATGTAAATTCTTGATAAAGCGTACGTCGAATATTTACAAAATAATCGATCAATATGCCGAAAATTGATACCAATTACTGATTTTTATTGAATCGGATTAATACATACCAGAAGTGCTTGTCTAAATCCTGTTAACAAGATAAATCATATTTTTATATGGTCAATATTATGGTGTGCAACAAATACTTCCGTGCCTCATGTAGATATAGATATACATACATCTACTCTTAAGATATTTAGTATAAACAACATTTAGAAATGTTCTAATCCACGGAATCAGTTGACTGGCGACAACGAATTTTGTCTGTCATTTGTTATGCTATAAATCATTGTTGATGCATGCCAAATTCAAATATGTAATCAGGACAACTTTCCTTGTTACTTGTTTATAATCGCTTGTTGTTGGTGGTATGCAAAACATGGTGAAAATCTGATAATTGAAAGATACACGAGAGGCATCTCGTCCTGGTTTGTCATGTAGATAATCATAAAATGTCAAGTCATGTCAATTTTGAATTGAGTGCTGTAGGTATAGCATTAACGAATATCTGCAATATTTTGACTTTAATCATATTCACATTGCATCCATTGTTATTATGTACAAATTACGAGCTCGCGATACTATAGCACCCAACCACACATACTGATGGGATAAACGACGCATCATCCAATAACCTGTGTCTTTAAAAAATTGATAACTCATTATATACTTTCATAATGTATGTACACAATCTTGTGTTCATGCTTGTTTGGAAGAGAAAAACCGTTATAATTTAACAATGCAGTATAAATAAACATTAGATGTCTGTTTATTAAATGTTTCACCTCCCTTCTTATCGAATGACACGCAGGCCACACGGAAGCTCAATTCGAATGTGCCGTAGTTAAGCTACAGTTTCAGCAATCATCCTTATTTATTACCAATTTTGCTTACTTCATGTCCTTCTGGTTGTAGCACATTCTAACTTGTGCGTTGTACTTATAGGTGCTTAAATTACTAAAATTTTATAGTATGTCACCCATTTATTTCCACTGGTGTATTAGGAAGACATATAGCCAACACATCCTGCAGTATCATTTACATGTCATTTATTTTCTAAAAATGTATAATCACGTTTGTTGTATACTGCTAAATGATTAAACTTCACAGACCAGCATGGACAGCCTAGTGTGAACATACTATGACATATCACCATAACAGCATAGGAACCATTCAAATAAGGAATCTTACAACAAGACACACAGTTGTAAAATACACATAGAAACAACATTTAAAACACTTTTCATCATGAGGGAGGATCCTAAAAGTAAAAGAGTGAGGTAGAGAGAATTTAGTTTGAAATGCGATCAACCGATAAAATAATGCCCTTGCAGTATACATAAACTCATATAAGTACTAATACGTAAGTATACTTATACGTCATAGTTTAAAGCATCTCCTTGCTCTATATTGCACTTTAGAATCTCTTTCGTCCAGTACATTACAATACCATATGAGATTACTCTATGGTGTATTACTTGGAATATATGTGAAGCAAGATGATATGAAGGGGCGAACGAAAGAGGTAAAGTAGTAAGTAAAGATGAGAGAAAAAGACAATCTCTGTGTGCGGCCTAATGAAGACTCTCGACAGAGTCTTTTGGAAAAAGGCATCAATCTGATGTGTACATATGCATATGAGAGGTAAAGAGCTGCGAGATTGTAGGTAGAAATCTCTCACACAAATGGTGCATTATCTCATCAACTGGGGAAGGGGTCATCCTCCCATTCTAATCTTTATATCTATCTTCTCTCAGCTCTGGCTATAGTAGAGATAGATTCACAATGTCTACAATAAGAAGCGGATCCTACTGTAACTACCCATCATTTATGTAATAATAAAACCTCTACAATGTAGCCCACATATGTTACATAGCATATGCTCTACTGAATACAAGCTTTATACATAAAATCCAGCGACAATGACGATTAGGTGAAGGAAAAGTAAGTCAGTTCAAGCAAACATTGATCAGATTTTCGTGTATAAACAATCAACATCCATATATTAGATACGAAGAAGTAGAGAGTAGATATTATAGGAGAACCCGAGATACATGCATACGTATAATATTTATAATATTCTCCGTGGTTCAGTGTCAGATTTAAGAAGCTGAAACCTGTTCAGGTTGCACCAGGGACGTTCAACAATTAACCAAAAGCATACCTACATTTTACGCAGGTAAGAAAGGGGAATTATCAAGCATGCATAAAGGAAAGGGTTGCATGATGAAACATATAAGTAAACAAGATAGTGAATCCGTTTAAGAAAAGAATCTTCTTGCCTGTTTTTACCATTCCATATCGGATTTTTAGCTTATAAAATTTCACTTTTTTGTGCTTTTTATCCACAGACACACACTGCTGAAGTAGTTTAAGTTTCTTAAGTAGCTATTTAGCTCTGGGCCAGAGACTACGATGGAAAGATTGCTTCCCAGCTTGCTTCTTGAGGAGCTCCGAGAATCGAGGACAAGAGCAAAATTGACTTTCTTACATGCAGATGCATCATATTAACATATAAATACTTAATATCTGACCATTACATCACCCACTATTGGTTTAAAGCAACTTAAATAGAAAATAAAAAAAATGTACTACCACCCAATTTTAATAACCTGGCTTTTGTATACGAGCCCTTTGATTTCAATCACTGACGTTACACTTTAACTCTCATGGCACAGATAGCCATGGGTCATTATGACAACCGCTTGGATATCTATAAGTATAAGAATGGGAAATAACGGACAATGCTCCTGTATTATTAAACTTCCATGAACCATCCGCCATATAAGATATGTCATGGAAAATAATCAGCCCCACAAACATTTGACTCGTTCCTTAAAAACCCACCAGGATAATTGCGTACAAACTCTGAAATTAAAATCTCAGATGGTGGTAATGTATTTGAATACTAGAATATCAATGTTTTTGCATTTGCAATTAAATTAAAACCTTATGCTTCTTATAGGAAACTAATTGAAAAGCAAGATAGAGGGGAAGAAGTAACACGTTCCGCAAAATCTTAAATCTGGACACGTGCACAATTAAATCATTGAGTGCATTCATTACAGTTAAAATTGAATGAATTGTGACTAAAACAAATGCAAAAGTTAACGAACAACCTGTAATCAAGCATTCATGTATTGATTCCAAACAAATTATTATCATAGCGACTCTGTTTGGCACAGAGTGTAGCAAATCAGCAGCTTTATTTGGCCGAGAAAATAGTTGAAGGCTGCTGTATATGTTATCAACTACATACAAACCACTTTTAGGAAAAAATGCACAAGTTATACTTCGCCACAAGGAAAACACAATCTCGCATGTTGATTTTTCAGTCATACAAATTTGCATTTGCCCTTTCATATTACGTAAAGTAACAATTTAAATGAAATAAGCAAAAGCAAAATATTGAACGTATGCCCATATAAGTACATATATACATAAATGATTAAAACATTTTTATGAAAAAATCTGCAAAGCAAGTTGGTAAGTTTAAATATTATTAATGCAGAAAAGTTGGTCGAAGGAGAAATACACACTACTGGGAACACAAGTGTAGCAAATGAGACTTGCATTGATTTCAACGTAGATACAAGGCGGAAATGAGGCGATAAATTCTAATGCCAATGTCACTTCTGGGTGTAGTCTTACTTTTAGAGATGAAGGGTATGTGTCCGAAAACGAAACTTATTCTTTCATTGAATCTACGTACATATGTGAGGACCTTAGTGTGTGCTATAAGTATCTATAGATTACACATGCAACACCTTCACACGCACATTCTCCTAGTATTTTACGTTGTCGATGCAAACACCAAGTAATACTATTACGTATTTACATTAAAACAGACATGTCCACCGAGTCTAAAACAAGTTCAATTACTTTCAGATTGGATACTGTGATGTACGGAACAACGATGAGTTAAAATACCGTTGGAAAGTATAACACGCTGGAGTTGACACTAGATCTGAAGCTCAACTCTTGAGAGTTCAAGTGTGACATTACATGTTGCCGGTGTTGCATGTATATGTATAAGCTAAAAGAATGGTTCTTTGAAGTAAATAAGGCTTCGAAGGGAGATTCTTATATGATTATTTTACTTACTATAGCCAAGATACATACTAAGCATTAGAAAAGATCTATTCCGTTCTGGCTATCTCCTGATTATTCCACGTTGGTCCAACATGTTTGACAGACGGGAAAAAGCTATTTAAACGTTTTTCCCCACGACGCACTCATTTACTGTTTTCATGAATTAAACATAAGCTCATTAACGTTTAGGGAAATTCAGTGAGAAAAAAGAGGCTTCTATCCCTGCCCTCATATGAATTATACCCTTTTCGCGCACTTAAATCTGATATCATGCTGTAAAACTTCCTCAAATTCAGGTGCTATTTGTGTACTTATACTTTAAAAAGTCGTGATTTTTTCTTTGCATTATTGAATGATTTTAGCAGCTAATTTTTTATTTCAAATTCGACCTAAACAGGAATTTAATTTAATTAGTGTGACTTCAGGGTTGTAACAAAATTGTGTGCCAGAGGTTTCTTTGAAAAGGTTAGCATAGGATGAAGCATAGGAATGTATGTAAGATAAGCCGCACCACTTGAGAATATTTTTGTAATTAAATATTTTAGTGTAAAATCTGCCTTAAAACTTGCAATTAGTGCAACGTTGAGAGTAGGGATGTGGAGGTTGGAATTAAGAACAAACGACACACGACGTTAAAGTATGTAAATTGAAGCTTTGGTATCCCAAGTTTTTATAGCCAGGCCTCAAGTAGCAATTATGTGTAGGTATCTGTATTTAATATCCGCAGGAACACTACTATAGCATAGTCCTATAATAAAAGTCCTTGTCCATTACCATGCTAAGTATCTCACATTACTTAAATAGTGGGTTTCTCGCATTCAACGCCGTCGTTATGTACCAGCAATTATTTATTACGAACAGCGTGTGCATCTGTAATGACATGTTTGGGGTTCTGTGTCAAGTCAAGCTTTTTAACAATGCTAATCTCTACATATGCTCTCAAAAATTACTACAAGCACTTCATTTTCTGCTATTTTCCCTCATTCACAGCCTCTCCGGAGATATATTGTTTTAGCTCAGATCTTAACTTAAGGCTGTTATGTATGTAGAATACTTGTGTGTCAAATAGTGGATATATTTAAAAACATTTAAGTATCATTATTACCCTTACGTTGTTTTGTTCACCTGGGAATGACAAAATCCCAAGGGCTAACCTCAATTCATTTAAATATTTTCCTCGTTCAGAATTCCCAAGTTTAAACTGTTTTTAATTTGTTTGTGTAAATCTGCAGTATCCCATATACATACAGGTACAATGTGTATACCCACAAAAACAATAATGAAATTGTATTGTGTTTTATTTTTGGAATTACAGTTTTTAGTTTAGATTTACACTAATACACGGATGTCCTGAGTCCTGATGCAAGGTGCTTGTGACGTCAGAACAAGCACGAATATATTGACAAATCATTGAACACACGCCGCAATGAACATGAAGCTAATACAAAACTATTATTCTTGGAATGAAAAGTATTCGTGGAATTACATCAAAAACTTTTGAATTTTTTCACAAACGACTGACAATTATCGGAGAGAGTAATAGTCCGCGAGTGTAGACTCAACGAACGATATCGTTCATGTTTGCATGTGTGTGCTACAGACTTCAGACACGTATTTCACCTTAGCAGCACGATTTGCCCCAACATTATAGGAAAACAAAAAATCTCCCGCACTATTCTACACACATGCATATCCGTAAAGCCGATACATCCTCAGCCTAAAATAATGGAGTGAACTATCGTATCTAGGTATATAGGAAGGATTATTTTTGAGAAATTTTTGCCAGCTTTCTGTTGCGTGAGGAGTTGACTGCATGAGTGGCTCTTTCCATCACAAATCACTTGTAATTTCCTCATCATCCTCCACTTTACAGTAAAAATCATAACCTACTGGATGACTCAAAGAATCCGGGTGGGCCCATCAGTTACCTTAAATTCATCTCCTCATCTGATGCAAGTATGAGGATAGGCAACAACAGATTGCTTTCATCCACAAACTAACTTCAGCCTGCTGTACAAAATTAAACATTCGTCTTCACAAATGAATATCTGTATCCATGCGGAGTAATTTTTCTATCAAACTTCATTCTTGAGCTTCTGTGTGATTAAACACTGTAATAAGCGACCGAGGAAGTATGTAAAGAAGCACGGTTTGAAAATCTAGTACATGAATCCGGCGGCATACAACTACTCAGCTGACAACTGTGAGAGCATTTAAAACTTTTGTTCATTTAAGACAACGGAGTGCATTTCAGAAACATTCTCATTTTCTCTGTATATATGTATTTCTTCTCGTTTACATAAAAAGACAGGGAGTAAGTTAGGTATAATTGTTCACTCCATGCACCAAGCCTTTCTCTAAGCATAAATGAGTAAGTTCCGTCCAGAGACAACCTACAATTAATAAGATATCGCCATGTAACACTTGTTTCCTCTTCAAGGCATATAATACAGACGTCGACTCATCAGGCTATGTATAATCATCATTTTTAATAATGCAGTAAAATACGTTTGTTGTTCCTATAAAATTTGTGACGAAATTTGTAATTTAAATGAGGAATATTTAACTGCAAAAATTGTAATGATAAAAGTTCTATTTTAATGGGTCGTATTCCCAAAGGTAAACAATGAAAAACAGAGAAATAATGCACGTCTCCTCTTCCATCTGTAGGTATTTATAAATTCATTTCCATATTTTGTGTCACCACATAAACCATACAACTATTAACCCTTAGTCATTGTACTGTAAACTTGCAATAATGACTTTTTCTGTTTTGTAAATATTCATTTCACTATTATTAAAGTAAATGCTAGCAAAAATTGCTATAATAATATATACTGCATGTTATTAAATGAATACACATATAAGTATATTGTACATAATGAGGGTATTTTATTTTAAAATTTAAATCCTCCTTTTGTACTCTTTTTAAGCCGGAGCAAGAGCAAATGAAAAAATAGCTTTTAGAATTCATTATTTTACAGGGCATGAAACCTGCCAACTTAGCCTTGACTCTTCGATGTGTAATAAGTGAAAATACACATTCTAAAATTCTGAACGTTTGATGATGATGACGATGATATAGAATCCTTGAAAAAGTTATATATGCTTTCCTGCTATGTACTGTGGAAACAAGTGAGGAGAAGACTTTTTTATCCTCCACATTATTCATTGTTATACTCTCTTTTTGCATTCATCCGTGAAATGCTATGCTGCACTGAGCGATTGAATCACATTTATTCTCTTTCTATATAGTAGCTGAATGAAAAGAGGATGGTTAAAAACATTGGTTATGAGATGCTGTCTTCTGTCTATAGTCCGCCAGCAAAGCGTATTTTATACCTTTAAAGAGTAATTTACACATGTATTTAGTGCATATATAGGTAATAGAAAAACAGGCACAGACAGTGCAACCACTATTAAAAGGAAGGAAACACGCATGAATGGTTCGTGTTGTAAAGTAGTTTATTTTGAAAATGAACGTATCGACACTATAAAGTTTTTCGTTTTAGCCTACGATGTTATGAATATAATGTGAACTTATTGAAACATGCATGTGATACGTATGTATAATGGTTCTGCATTGCCTTCAAGAAAAAAATCCTTTTCAATAATCACTAGAATGGAATATATCGATACTGTAATGACTATAATACAATGTATCGATACTGTAATGACTATAATACAATGTATCGTTATTGTGATAACTATACTGCAATGCATCCAAACACTGTAATCATTCTACATATATAATGCAATACTTACACACATGGTAATCTCTATAAATGCAATGCATCGATGCAGTGAGTGCGGATGATCATTGGAAGTATACATTGGCGGCTTGATGGAAAAAGGAATCTTTCAGTCAGAATTGTCGGCTTTGAAATGATCAGGGCATCTCTGAGTTATTTTCATTAACCCATGGGTCAGGTGCATGTGTGTGCGATATGAGACCCCGGTGATGAATGATGTATGTCCAGTCCAGTCCAACGTACTCTTTCAGGTTCAAAAATATTCAGTCATCATCCTCTTTCAAGTATTTACACTTTGATCAACTGAAAGGATGGACCTCACAAGCTAAATTCTATTAATATTATTAGTAGAACCGCTCGGAGAACGAAAACTAGTGTGACTTTTCTTACGCACCGCGGGTCTACCTTCGGGTCAATTACATTTCCCTATCAAAGTAATCGATTTCATGTACAATATATTAAGGCATGACTGACAACAAATTTCGATCAAGTTCAATATTTAGATGGCAAGTGGTGATGAGAGGCTGCGCGGTAACGTATTCCATATAATAGCGGTACACAATGAATGGAACCACGATGAAAGAACTTAGGACATTCGTTTCTGTAACAACAAACTACGTATACATTACATACATTCAAATGCACTGTATTATAAATTGTTCTGCTGATGCAGTTGAAATGAAAAAATGTGCTGAAAATACGGATTGAAACTGTGTGGCAATTATCCAAGAACAAATTTATTGCTGACACAAAGTGTCATAGAGAACAAGATCCTGCCTTCTTGACTATTATCGCTTATTATTTTTATTTAATGAACTATTTATTTTAGTTGACTTCTGTGAGAGATATCTCATTTAGAGTATAAGTATCTACATATATGGTCAATGTGCATCTACCTGAATATATAAAAATCCAAACCTTCTGGCCACCTACAACTACAAGCAAATAAGTACACAGTTGCACTTGCACATCTTGAATAAGACCGTGTTGAATTTACTTAAAACAGTGCAAAAGCAATTAAAATTTGCCTCAAGACAAGGTAAAATTCTGTGGCGTTGTTAATTTTAATGCTCATGTCTATGTTAAATAATTACATTTTCGTATAGAATATCTAAAGAAAATTTTTAAAATTACATCAAATCAGTAGTAGTGTTTCGATTCAAAAAACAAGTTCTTCACCCCAGGTACTTATGTAATCAGATCAATCAAGAGTTATCCAAAGATTCTGAACTCTGCAAATTCACGGTCTCTTCTTTTCTTGGTAACGTCGGAAGAAGCTAAGACAGTTTACAGAACATTCCCTTATATATACTAAGGTACAAAACGAATTACGCCGCTACGAGAATATCTCCTGTTTTTAAACATAAAATGTATGTATATAGATACTACCTGTAAAAGTTTTGAATCTTATTCATTTCTTACAGCTCGTTTTGTTTCAGTTTCCTCAGGAGCCTTATACAACAGGATGAATTCATCCTTGCCTTTCAAGTACATACATAAATAGATACTAAAATACTTGATGTTTCATGTTCACAATAACCGATGAGAACAAAGTGTAAAAATGCGGTTTTTGATGAGTCTCAAACGTTTCGCTCCCATGGTCGCATGAGTTTGAGATGAACTACTTCACTTACACTGCCGTGTAATTACGTATAACTATATGGGTATTGCACATGCAGAGAACGTAAATAAGGTCATTAGGAAATATTCCCGAAAACAATGAAACAACGATCGTTCAATGTCCTTAGAGGATAATTCAGAAATACTTTTACTACAGGTCTGTTTCTAATTGATACAAAACATTCGTCCTATAATATTTATTGCATTTCGTACTTACACCGATATTATAATCCTTCATGCAAGTATATCTGCAACCTGTATGCTTCCACAATGACGATATGAGCAATTTAGACGTCGAAAGTACTTGCCTGAAGCAATAGTATTTAATACTACGGTAGTGTAGCATAATTCTGTATGTAATTGGTCCGGCTCGCACGTATCATTTTCCTTTCCAAAGATAAAAATACAGACACTGGAAGTTCAGTAGTCCATGCTAAGTAGGAGCTTCAAGGCCCTTAAATGGGGATCAGTGAGCATTTTGTGGAAGCAATGTATGATGGACGGCTTCCCCAAAAGTATGTACCTGTAAACTACTGGAAACAAACTAGTATTACTTACTTAGATAGTATGTATGTGATTGTGATATTATTGTTACTTATACTAAAACTCCTCGGTTGTGTCGCCGTAGATGAATGTTCCACGACTCTTCGAGTCTCTTTTACAAAATCATGTTTACGAAGGTTTTACCTATCTAATTGTAAGTAGTAAAGGGTTGTAGTTAGGCAAAATCTTGCTGAAGCTGGAGGTAGATACATATATCTACATTATAAATACAAATATGAATGTAAGTATACTTTGATATAATTGCATGAAAACACCATGCCCTATACTTTCGATTATACAACTCATCTAGTTTTGGAGTACGCTATATATACATACCTAGGTTGCAGTTGGTTGAACTGTGATGCATGGGAGTGAGAAAGACGATTACAGATGGAAAACTATTATGTATAAAAATTTTTACTAGAGGCAAAACAAAATAATTACTATAAAACTCACACGTGCAACTACTGCACTGATGGCATTAAAGGCTACCGAATAATTACCTTAAAAAGAAGCAGGTGCCAGAAGTCCCACGAGAATAACATCCTATTTTAAGTTTCCTGAAAAAGTCCAGCCTTTTTCTGCACCCAAGTGCATGGTTATTTATACCTTACGAATAAAAATTAGTATTGTAGCTAATCTGTCGGGATGATTATCATCGTCAATAATTTTATCGTTAACAGATCCCCCTACAGCCATACAGTAATGTATGTGCGTCCCTGTTTTCACGTCTGAAATATTAAACTACAATGTAGCTTTCGGCAGCATTGCTATGATTATGAGTAGTCAAAATTTAAAATACATAACTATAGTCTATTGCGGTAACAAATGAAACAACTTCAATTGTATATTATATTAAGCCCGTAATACCTGAAGTCCATTCACCCTCCGGAAAATCTCGTTAGTAAATTAAAAAATAGTGACAAATGTACTGAATATGAAAAACATAGTAAAATATTAGTGTCGTCAACTATCCTTTGTCTATCTATGGAATGTTATAAGTGATACCCCGAAACAGAAAAGAACGTCTAGTTGAACATACATAGTGGAGAGCTTATACTTGCAAGCATTACAATTATAGTACTGCTTCTAGTGTCCAAGTGTGCAAGTTGTCAGTTGGTTGTAAAACGATTGTCATACGGTTTTCGTTATGTGAGCAAAGCCTATAGTACGAATAATTTGTAGTAAGTCTTGCTTGAACGTAAAGATACATGTGTACTTGCTCCCATACAACCCAAGTTCGTGGTTTACCATGCTGTGACTTTGGCAAGACCGAAGGTATTTTTTCGGGTTCGATCTGTACAATGTCATTTGGCTGCACAAAATTTCATTATAGAGGATGATATGCAAATTGTAGTCGTAAGTCACAGCGGTAATCGTCAGTAGTCGAACATGTTAGGGCATTCAACATTTCAAACTCACTAAATAAACTCAATGTATCACATCTTGTTGTTTTTAACACATTAGGATACAAGTTAACAATTTTCATGAGTATTTACACGTCAGATTCTAAGCTGAAGATTTTTTCTTTATGAATTTTATATTATTCTTGTTATTGCACTTCTGCTGCTGCTGTGCGTTAACACCTCATATAGGAAGTATGTTTATTGCTACAATATATCGTACCATTTCCCATTAATTCATATTGCCGTAATCCATAAAGCGTTTGTCGTTTTATGCTGTTTTGAGCAAGTGAAAGTTACGACAGTCGGGACTGTCTGCAGTGCTGGTATTAACGAATTGTTGAGATAAAGCAGCCAGATTTCCCAGTACGATTTTACATCAAATTCTTTAGTTAAAAAAATTCGAGATTTTAAAGTCTAGCAGGACAACGGGATATGGATCTATGCCATTAAAAAGAGAATGCTAACCCTTTTGTTTGGTTGCTGTTTACGAGCACAGCTATTCCCTCTATCCATGGTTATGCTATGGGTGAGGTAGGGTAGGACATAGAAAAATGATTTTGACTGCGCTTCCAATGATACAGGAGAGAATATAAAAACAATCAACACGCTTTCATCTCAAGATGTGTAACAAGCTGCCAACATATGTTTGCTTTGTGTAAATATTGACAGTGAACATAATAAAACTGAACGTACAACTCGTAAATCTTGCCAACATTGAAGAGGTACACACACTTGATTCCACCGCGTCCGCCTGCTCATTAATATAGCGTATAGTATAGAGACTGATGGACGGCTGATAGTATGGAAACGTGCAAGGAACAGATTAACTTTAGAATTAATACAACAACACGATGTTGGAATACTGAAAATACAGTAATACAGTATAAAATAACGTTGTACATACTACACTTGAAATTGATTTTAAGTGCCGAGATGGTTAGCAGAAGTGGTTTAGATTGCATTTTGTATATAAACACACACACACAGCAAATCCACAACAATCCGAAGAGCTCATCGATCAAGCTTTCAGGTTTTAGACGCTGTTGCTGATTGAAAAGTAGTGATATGATTTTATTCTAATGAGGCATTACTACTGAATCCTACAACGTGTTGTATATGGACAACCCCCGTAAGTGCAAGTAGAAAACATCTACATACGTGCCAGTCTGAATGTTTTAATGGTCTTTGGAGACACATGTGAGTACGCAGATACTCCAATCAACTACCTCATTTAATGTTTAATACGATAATAGAATTGAAAATTCAGACTGTTCAAGTGTCACTAAACGCAACCTACAAGTACCTTTTTAACTGCTCATAGCTCTTGTATTTTCCGTTCCTGTCCTTACCCGAGTCACGAATGGGCTGTAAAATTTTTATCTTCTTGACAAACTTGATTCGGTTCTTGATGAGTGAAGCTACTCAATCTATAAATTCCTGATGCACGGACTTGCTTTTATATCCAACATCATAGATAGATACTATAGATGGATCAGTGTCGGAGTCGGCATGAAATTACCGTCGTTTGCTTCCGAACGAAATTCAGATGCATTAATCCTAAAGTCATATAAAAGTATCCTCTACAATAAAAGCATAGTCGGCTGTATCTTAATACAAAAAGCTTGAAAAATACGAAACTGTGCTAAGATTTCTCAGGTTTAAAAAAAACCTGTTACCGTCCAACCTAAAAATGATTACAGTCCCAAAAATGCCGCAGCTGCATAGATGCTGGCTTTACGAGCCAGCAGAGATTTACGCACAAGTGTCAGAAAGTGGTAAAACTGTATTTTGCATTACTTCCAAGTTAATTAATATTGTTCTGCAGCACAACCTACTACGCTGACAATTCTATACAGCTGATGAAATGTTTAGAGTAGCAACCAAGCACGCAGTCTACAGACACCCGCAGGTATAAGAATCACAGATTCGGGTTCTCTATTTAAAAGACAATAAAATTTCTTTTACAAATATTTGTAACATCTACTTACAAGTTACATATTATATGCTTAAAGTCGCAGCGTTTTGAACTCCAAGTCAAGTCTATACAGAATCATCTTTTACTATACTGCTAACTGCTACAACTTACTACTTGGGTGAACTCTGAAGAAGTGTCATAAACTCACTTTGTTGTAAATCACGTAAAACAATAACCTACTACTCTTGGAAACGAATGGTATACCAGACCAAGGTAATAAACATAATTAAGATATTGCAAAAATTTACGTTCCAACAACAAGTACATGCTATAGAACATGATGGAAGAAGGAAAACAATGGGAACGGGACTCCCTCAAAAGCTTAGCTGGCAAGCGCAATAAATGATAAATATTCAATAGCTTTTTAAATAAATATTTATGATCCAGAAACAACTTTTTAGAACTACAAACTGTAGCATAAAAAGTTTTCTTCAAAATGATCTCCTTGAAACCAATTTTTCCTCCAAAATTTTTACAAGAAATATCATGTTTTTTCAAGGAATCGACAAGGTTAAGTTTATATTTTCAACTGACCTTGGCGCCACAAACCCTTTTAATCTACTCCCTTCCCCCACTATGTAATGATGATTACATACAGAAGAAAAGTAGATATGTTTAAAGAAAAACTCATTTTAGTAATAATTTTAATACTGCTAGTCGAAAAGCACCGCACCACGGAAATATAAAGTATATTTAAGAATATCCAAGTTTATCCTAACGAAACGCAATGACATTCATAAAGTTGGTAAACCGCAGCATCCCATCACAACATTTCAAAAGATAATTCAAGTGTGAAGCCGTGCTGTGATCCTCTGAAACAGTGAGTAGTTTCATCATCGTTCCTCCACATATGAGGACCATTTCCAGTCAAAGGGAAAGAACTACTTCTACCTTTATGGTTTCTACACTAAAATGTACAAACTCTCCACCCCTGCAGCGAATGCAAATCTGTTGAAGAGGGCTTTTCAACTAAAAAGAATTAAAGATCCTAAAAACAAATAATATTACATATAGTGATGGAAACATTGTCAATGTTGTATTCAACTGTATATACTCTAATCGTAAGTGTATCTATGTACACTTACTCAAATTTACACACTGGTATCTTTAACAAAACTATTGATGGCAACACTACAACATAAACTTCTATAATTGTACACCCTGCAAGCTACTTCATAAACAATTCATTTATATGTACCTTTGTATATGTATAAAAACCGTCGGCGCAATTTTACTTTTAAGCCCAAAGCTGACAGAAGTACACATCAAAAAATCACGTTAACCCTTACAGAATATGTTATCTCTTGAAATGAATTAAACTGTTTGACCTTCAAGCCAAATGATAACTTACGAATAGCCAATAATAGCAGACAGGGAAAACTGTAACCAGATCATGCAAGAGGAAATTTTCAAAGCAATATAGACAGAAGAACCGAAGTGAAGTCTCAAGTACGGAAAACACTTGTATAATAAATATTTTAACCACCCGGAAGGAAAAATGTTGTCGAAATTTGTATAATCAGATGCAAATTACATGTGAATACAGTAGAAATGTTGCTCTTATATGCTGAAGCCCATCACTTGCCTGATAGCGGATTGAATAACAGACCTACGATATATGGCTATGCTTTAATTATGCAAGATTCATCCTGTAATGCTTCGCTTTATACAACTGAATCGATAGCAAGCAACAAATTAAGATCAATATTTTATAATGTCCGAAGGTGTTGGAACCTTTTATCTAATTGTACGAACTAACTATAATCACTATAATAACGCCATGTGAAGGAATGTAAGATTCAGCTCTATTTACCGGTAGTAAGGAAATCCTTGTGGAACGTGCAAATCCATTGGCATGGGATGATGCGGGGGATGATGAGCATGTACATGCCCAGGGTAGCCGTCTCCGGGGCCCATCATTTTTAAATCGGTGGTTATATCTGAGCTTGTCCTTTGATAAAAGTGAGCTTCACAATTGAATTATTGTTCTTGTAGGAGGAAGAAACACGATTTAAATTCATACGGCTGGAAAACAAAACAATCTAGACGTACATCACCAACATTGTTTGATATAACAGCAACAACAAAGACAGGTTATGTTATTATGAAAAGTGTTTGCACAAGTTTAATATGACTTGTAAAGTAATTATTTGAATAGGCTCCAACTCTATTCATGCACTCACGAATTATTCATGGGAATAAAAACCAATATAATTTGAAATGACGGAGTATCTCCACAACTGACACACTGACAACTTGGAGGAGCAACAACTCGTGATCGTTAAATGCAATTTTATCGCCTCGGTAGGGCAGAAGCCCGATTAATAGCTTCCAAACAAAGTATGTACCTCCGCTTCAAAAGTTTATACTAAGTGTCTGCACTAGGATGATGAGAATGTCAGGGAAGTGCAAGGATGAGTAAGATAATACATAAGTCTGTAAAGTTGAACATTTTCATTTGAGGATGTTTTCTTGAATTCTTCCAACAATTTATCAGTCTATATAATAAAAACTTTACTTGGCCACCGGCAAATTAATCCATAAAACTTGTCAGTTAAACGTTCATTTTCTATCTTGAAAACTTGCAAGTGGTAAAGGTAATCGTTAGAGTAATGAGGGTGGAGTTGTTGATAAAAAATCCAAAACTTCAGAGATTCACTGCTATATAGAGTTTTGATCCTCAAGATGAATTTTCTATGTTAAAGTTTTAGGTCAATCAGTCTGATGGATACGCTAGCATTGACGTGATTGCTAGACAGAAACGGAGCAAGTTGTCTGATGAAGGATTTTAATTCAGTGAAGATAGATCATATATAGACAAAATGTTTGCAATTCCAATGATCATGCCATTCGATTCATAAATGGCAATAAGTGCGCAGTCCAAATAATATTATCTATTCGTCAACAGTCCAAATACAATTGTTCATTCTTCTAGAAGAGTAGAAGTCTTCTCGATATTCTTGCTTACAATGAAGAAAAATTCAAGAATAGGTCAGGTTCCTATCATCTCCCCGATCGTGTCGTTGATCAAGTTTCTGGATTGCTAAAACTTGGTGTCTGTTCTTCTCTTCGTGTATGAACAAGCTCCCACGTTCTCATCTTATAAGACACATTATGACTTGTACATCTTCTATTGTAACTTTTTTATTATATTCCTTTGAATGAAAGATTGAAGCTTCATTGGGTTCACTGATAGAATGGCTCGTAGACAATGTACCAGTGTATAATCGTCGGTATTATGTGCAAGTGTGTTTTACACACTGAGTTTTTCCTTGAGATGACAGAAGCAGATTGCTCAGCACGATACAGCACTATAGGGTTATGTTAAATGTCTCAAGTGAGGTAATTGATAATCTGGTTTTCTCACCGTCGGATTCCACTGGAATCTGATTCTTCTTCTACATCACCACCAACTGCTTGCAAATAAAAAAAAACTATAATCTATACACCAATGTATTAGTGATCAACTCAATCAATCCAGTTTCTTCTTGTTTTACGTCATATGTATTACACTCTACAAGTGTTGTCTTTTCCCTGTGTATTCCCTATACACACACAACTGTTCTTCAAAAGACGCAACCAGCGTTGCACCAACAATAGAAAAATATTTATATTGTGCTCGAAGGTAAAGCTTTGCTGTCCTGCCGGAGATCTAATATATATTTATATAGGAGGAATATCCCTTTAAATCGTATGAATACAAATAGCAGCCAAAATTAAAACTGCACTGACCAGAAAAAATTGATTCCGTCTTTTAATCAAATTTTCCTTTTAACTCATGAGCTGCACCCGACCGAGGTGTGAAATCCAAGTTGATTTTAATTCTTGACTCCACGTCTTTTTTATACTTCAGGCTTCTTGGCACGATAATTTTTTCCAAGAGATACTTTTTTCCTTCAAATGGGATAGGCGAATTCTACATTGGGGCAAACACAATTTCTGTCTCGTTCTTTCTCAATTTTTCAATCGTTTATCTCGTTTTCGTTAGAGTTCGTATAGAGATGAATAATTGCAAAAATCGTCTTGTATAGTAGTATACGTAAGGGATTTCTTGTCTGAAACGCTCTTTACGTCGTTTTGGAAGTCCGAAGAGCAAAGAGTTATTTTAATATATTGAAGATTCTGAAGATATAACGTTTGTAATACAAGCGATTAATTAATAAAATTAGCGATTTCACAACTTGTCTAATTAAAACTCGTTAAATTTTATGTAATTAACCTGTAAATATTTGGCGTATGAAGAAGATGAAATTTGATGAGGTGATTAAATTTGTTGAAAGGCTAATTTACTACAGGTGAAAAATTCCCGGAGCAGTTTTATCCAGTTTGCCGGAAAAATACTGTTGGTATGTATATAAGATGGAGCGCTTATGCAATAACACACACGCACACGGAACGTTTCTTGTTTCTCCCTTCGTCTCTATCAGTCTGGCAAGCTCGAGTCGACGTTGGAAGCAAGACTGCTGATGTGAAGTGTCAAAGGATGTGAATTTTCACTCTATTAGTGAGGAGGAGACTTGATTCCCGCCGAGGGGTTGTACTTGCTTTGCGCATGTTGTCCAACCTTCTTCGCCCAACTCATATTCCGTCTCTCACGTTTTAACTTGTGAATTTTCATTTTCACACATAGCGAAGGCCGGGATGCAGTCATTCCTTTCCACCAACTCGATGCGACGGGACTATGCACTGGTCGATGCAATCCTAGCGTCTCCCACGCCGGTGTTCTCAAATTACCTTATGCTTCATCTCCCTGCATTTTAGCATCTAATGTTAAAACCCTGTATTTGTACTAATTTTTTGTAGTATTTTTGTTTATTTTTGGTGTTTACAATGATTTTTGTATTTTCACCGCTTTTTGCATTTTCACTACTTTTTGTATTTTCACTACTTTTTGTATTTTCACTACTTTTTGTATTTTCGGAGCTTTTTGTATTTTCACAACTTTTTGTATTTTCGGAGCTTTTTGTATTTTCACTGATTGTTCTATTTGTATGTTGTTTTCCGAAGTATTGCATATTTGCATACATTAATTGCGTTCATTAATTAAATGTCTTGCAGCAAGATTGTATGTTAAGCCCGATCACCCTATCTACGTGGTCATTGTTGAAAGAACAAAATTGCTGTAAATAAAGAAAACTAAACGGAATTGCAAGAATCAAATATTATTCGTTTCAAGAAGTATTATAAGAGTTACCTCCATAGATTTGGTTTTGGAAAGTTGCTGTTAAATGAATGTAATAGGTAGAAGAGAAAAGCATTATAAGAACAAATACGGACTGCAGAGCGAGTGAAAAGCCGAAAGTGTCTTTTTGAGTATGTCAATAAGTAAAGCTAGTGTTTGAGAGAAGCTTTAACGTTATGTACAGATGTAGATTGGAATTTTGAGAGTCTCCAAATATACACAGGGAGCAAGCCTTCGGAAGATTCTCATACAGGCATTTGTGAAACGGAAAGAAGGAAATGAAATGGAAGTAATAGTTTCAACACTCCCATGGTCGAAATTCGAAATGCTAGTTCGCATGTAGGGAGGACTATAACCAGACAATTTGGTTTCTTGCCACGTTCTTTAAATGTACACTGCTGGAATAGATAGTAATTTTTTCGGATTTATCAACACCTGCGCCCTAAAGCAGAACTCATCTCACAATGAAGTTGTACTTATCGATCTTGGGTTTGGAAAGTTGTCACGGACGCCAAGAGAACATGAGCACGTAGAAAACGTCCGGCTAGAATTTAATAATCTTCTCAGCTCTTCTTCCTTGTCCCAGGTTAGGAATTCAATGAAATAAATATCCATATGGAAGAACAAGGACGATCAAGTTCAGTAACTGTTTTAGATTCCAGGGAAATGGAGAAATTTCCTCAAGTCACGTGCGCTGGCATTGACCAAAGCTTGTATAGGCTTATTACTAAGAAATTTCCATGCTTCCCCATGTTCTGTGACGTCATCAGTGTTATTATCGGGAAGCTTTTGCATTGAAATAAGCTATTAGAACTTTGGTTTGTTATTGTGCCAGAAGGAGCGTGCTGAAATTAAATGTTCAATGATTTACGGGGGATGGGGATATATGAGATGTTGAACACCTCGGAGCGTTGAACGGGAACGATTACTTTTAGAATATAAGACAGAGCATCATGTGAAGAGTAAAGTTCTTTTCATCTATCAAAGGGATTGAACGTATTAATAATTTGTAAAAATGTCAGAAGTGATTGAATGTCAAATATTTTGAGTTGTGGAATAAGACGGAGACAAGATATTTCGTGCTGAGATGAGTAATGGGAGAATATATTGGGACCACTCCAGGGAGTCGCGTGCCAATATGCATTTTTCCTCGACAAATTCATTCTTGTATGCATGTAGTATGTATGATGATGTAGGACAGGAGAGTGTGCAACAATGGTGAAACTCAAGTTCTATGTAGTAACATGTGTAAAGATATGGACAGTACAAGAAAGGGGCCATAGGCCAAAGTCAATTTCATCTTCCATCTCAAAGAGTACATAGTCACACATATGGATTCCCGGCACAATTATTTACATAAAATGATGTGTACAAACCATTTGCATTGAGTTTTTCTTGAGTACATCGTTGTTCATGTGTGCCTCTCCATTCACAATTATATGCTGCTTACTTATTCCATGATGGCCCACAACAGAACGTTCATAGATTGCGTGGGGCTCATTCATAAATTCCTAAGTACTCAATACTTAAAGTCTACCTGAGATGTAAACCAATGCGCGGTATATATTCATTAGCCAGTTTATGTCGAGAGTAAAACCCACTAGTGTATTCTGACTTTGTACGTACACACTGTTATGCATACATTCACACAGGGATCCTACAACCTGTAACTCACCAAGCTGGAAATGTATCAGACAAGAGAAGTAACTGTTACTGAGACATAAATAAGTAGGATATTGACGGATGCTGTAATTTACACCAGAGAATATCTCAGAGGCTTTCTTGGCCTTGACAATTAAAATAATAAATGAATAATAACTTATCCTCAACAATGAATTTATTACCATGTTGTTGACTTTAATATAAAAGACCTTTTTTCATTTAAAATGTACGAGTATTCTACTACTATATTGGAATCAAAATGCCAGTTACGTCCTCCGATGTTTTCATTTTATAAATCCAATTTGCACCTCTCAAGCAAACAATAGCAGTAGTTTCAATTCATAGAAATGGTCATTTGACTGGTCTAACACGTTAGAAGCATTATGTATCATTGTACATAATTATTTATAATATATTTACTGAAAAAGCTAGAGGTGGATGTAATTTGTTCAGCCTTTAGGAATACATGTGTGGACAAGTCACCGTAGGAGGACCTCCAAAGTATGATTTTGTATGGGATTGCTTATGCATCCATAAACTAGGAGTGCCATATTCAGCATGTAGTTAATTTTTTCGTGTTCAACGTCCCTACTCTAATCGACAGCTCTGCCTCACCCTAATCCCTTCCTAATACTTGAAGTTAGTGGTTTTATCCACAGGTAAAGCTCTCACTCGGAGATTATGTGTGGATTTCAACTGAGAGGGAAAGAGAAAAGGAGTGGATGCTAATACTGGCTGCCATGTCAATTTATCCGTGTTTATATGATACACTCTTGTATGCTCAAGATTTCACATTACCCTTCTTTATTATGCTGTTAGGGCATATGAACACGGAATATACAGGTATACATACAATCGGTGGACTATCTTGCCAACAGACTTAATTTTTGAAGGTTGGCCTCTCCAACCTTTTTGATAATGCAAGGTTAATTTCACAATGCCTCCCATGTGGTCTTCATCTTTGTAATAAGCCTGTATCTAAGTTGGACTTAATTTACATGTTAAATGTAGAATATTCCGTACATTAAATAGTCTCGAGGACTTTGACGCTAGATCTTCATTATTTTGAGATAATATTTTTAAATGAATGAGTACCGCTGAAGCAAATACCTACAGGTAGGACTTTAAAAATTGCCTTAAGTACATTTTCTGTCCCGTAAGTCAGCTTAAAATTTTCTGGTGTCTTCATTTACAGTTGCCTTTGGACAACGTGGTTATCCTTACCCTTCAGTTAATTTGGTATATTCTTCTGTGATCTTAAATAAGTTATATATGTCTCTCAGTCTTATTACTCTCTCATAATTTGGTATTATGTATTTCTATGGGGAACGCCTTACGCCTATTTGGCATTTGTTTTGTATCCTTACTGCTGCAGAATGAACTCCGCGTGAAAGTTTTCCAGATTGAATTAAGTAAGCATATACAGAAAAATGTAAACGTTGCCTTTCCTGACTCCTTCACTTAAATTTGTGCGACGACTTCATTAGCGCAGCCGAAGCTAACAACAGACACCTAACCACAGACTTCCTCTCATGATGAGATCAATTACTTCAACTATCAGGCAGGTGGCTTTATACTTTTACCTCCAGATTCGTTGCAAGAGTTTGTTGTACCTTAGTTTTTATTAATGTACACATGTGGTATCTTTTCCAAGGTGATACTCAGAAGTTAAAAGGAATATTAAAATCCAAGCTTGAACTTCGTTGAGCACTTTTTTCTGTACTCTCTGATTTTTCTAGACATCTCCCTAAAAGTCAATTGCTGTAATTTGGGTTAGTCTTCGAGGGTATTGCAGGTATTGAACGGTACTGGATACATAATTTCACATCCATAATTTCGAAGGGTAGAATGATACTGGATATACTCGGAAGTTAATGAAGCTGAGCCCGACCTCACATCATACTCTAAATAACAAAGGGAATGTGTATCAGCTTTACGTACAACCTCTATCGTTGTATATATTCTCTCTATGATACTAAAGAAGATCTTGTCTAAATAACTAATCTTCTAAAGAACTTCTGCTTTTGAGCAAAGTTACCAAACCATATAGACTTTGCTTTACGAAAATAGGCGCATAATACATGCTTTTGGTATCATTGCATGAGGTGAGGTCAGCTGTGTATTCTGTGTGGTACAGCTAAATTATTGAGATGAAAACGAATCAGCGAACATAAAAATGAGACACATATAAAAAACCACAATACTATGCACACAATACACTACAATATGTGAATACTTATAGCTGTGTATATCCTTCGGACATGGCATGCAGATGTATGTGTGCATTCAAGTGCACGTCTGTATGTTTGTAATTCGCTTTCATCGATCCACAACTTGTTTACTTTACATCTGATATCATTTTCCCGATGAGATACTCTAGATATTGCGGTCTGAGATTTGGGAATCATCTTATATTGCGAACCATAGCTGTAAATTGAGGAGAACCAATAAAAGTGTAACATGTAGAACTTTAAAAAGTGTAAGTACAATTTCCCGATCAAGTGATCAAACAAACCACAATGGATTCACGTCTGGAGGTAAGTAAAATTTGGTTGTGTTTTAGCTGTAAAAATGTATTGTACATTTTTTTAGATGTGTAATGTAACACGCACTTGATGGGAATACTAGAGGCTGTAACAGTTACTGGAAGAATCAGCTGAAACTTACACTTGAATACAACATGGTAAGGAATGCAACATTTGGTTTTGTGAATTCATAATTTTTAAATTCACCTTCAAAACCATATGGTATAGATTTATTTATTTTTATTTTTATTGGAAATAAAATTATTTATTCACGTTTTTATTAATATTCAACTGATGTCATTTGCTAAGCATAGCAGTCATATTTATGTATTTGTACACTTTAACAAGATACATACGAATACTGTTAAAGTCGAGTGTAAAGTACATTCACATGCATGTCTACTACTGGTCATTTTTGAATTTGAATAAAATTGTGCTAGCTATACCTACTTAAACATACTACATCTGCATGTATGTGTAAGTATGCATTGATTTACTGGCATTCAGTATACTATACTGTATAAGCGCATTTTCCCTGGACAAAGTTTGTGGACACTGCAAACAACGGACAAGTTAGTAGCACTATGTAATATATACTAAAGTAAATCTAAGTAAAAAGAAGTCTGATCTGAAATGAATGCTGCATGTAGATTTTTTGATTTGTGCTGTTCAATCTTATCCATGTTTATGCAAATCATCCTGTTTTGTGGTTGCACACAAATATTTTCCTACGAGCGCATCAATCTTGTAGATAAATACAAGTCTATTTGTATAAAAGGCTGGGATAAATGAGTAGTAAGTAGTTGTATCCAATCCATTTAATGCTCTTCTACTATCCACTTGGTAATAATTCAAGTGCAGAGGAACTAGACCCATGATAAGGCTGAAATGCTTGATATTATTCACATTATTCCGGAGAGAGAGAGAGAAAGGACATACCAAAAGTTGAAACTTGAAATTAACAATTTTGACATCCACTAATCGTCAGGATTTGTCGACTTCAACGTTGAACGAGTTCTGAACATGATGAGGGACGTATGGAGGGAAAATATAAAAAAACAGCCCTGGCTCTTCCATGGATAATTACTCACTGAGGAGGATGTGATATGACAAAAGATCTTCTCGACAACGAGTGAGATTGATTACTCTGTCTACCACCCCACCTGTTGCTTGCATATGCATCTAACATTGAATTTCGTTTGGAGTCATCTTTTTATTAATAAATCAATGCACCAATATATTACGGGAGGTATCATAAAATGTAGTTGGCAACCATAATTTTGTATAATCATAACTCTGGGTAAGGAAATTAAAATAATTTAAATACCTCTAATACTCAACAATATTATAGCAACACTAGGTCCTTGACATTTGTTGTCGGGTTTGGGAATCCGATACAGATTAAAATAATTGGCGGTTTTGTTGATAGTGTTATCTTTTGGAATCAATGTTCTAGTGACTTAAATCGATGGACAATAAAGATAAGAGAAAATCAATAGTTGTAGGTAATAATGTTTCGATTGTAGGAGGGACAATTTAACCAAAAAGAAATAAAAACAAAACTATAAAATTATATAGATACCCCCTATATGTGAATGGTGGCATATATATGTATTTAAATTGATTGACTGTACTAAGCTTAACTCGTTAAAGTTGTAATGAATGGGAGTCGTACAACTGAATAAAACATGGTCAATGGGCTGTTGGACAGGTTTAAGTTACTGTAAAAGGTTATATGGAGACAAGTATGAAGAATGGAGAATAAAAGTTGACGAAGAATTTTGACACTAACAATAAAAGCTGGATTGATTTAAAACCCATGTCTGTTGACTTGGAACAAGGTGCACCCTCATAGCCTCACCTCAACTCTCACACATGACAATTGACAATTTTGACGTTCACTGAATATTAATGACAATCGACATTTATATTTAATAATAGTCAAGCTTGTATTAGATAAATATCGACTAAAGATGCCCGTTCCTCATACAAGCGGAACTAAATACTTATCTTGTAATAAGTTTGAATTTATGAGTTACAAGATGAATGATGTGCGATCTTCTGGGGATTACAACTTATCTTGTAGTGCATGCAGTATATTTTTAGAATTATTCTAAAATCTATATATGACTATATTCTATTGATTGTGAGTAAGTTTAGAACGTATTTGTTCCGCCATTCAATTAAGAACTCTACTCACAAACAGGATTCATTGACAGGATTTATAGACGAATGAGACTACGGAGCGCATGAGCAGCATTTGCAGACAGGTTGGTTGTCTGTGACATATTGAATTGATGCAGTTGTGGAGGGAATAAGTATACATATGTAGGAATCAAAATCAAAAAAGTATCTATGCAGGCATGCATTGTAATAAAAATCGGCAGTTATGGAAAATGATTGAGAGCTGTTTATACCAGGCGATCCCCATGGAATAATAAAACCCGACTTGATTCGACAAATTGATGCATATATACATTATTTTCTGTATTGCATAGAAACGTTCTATTATTACCCGTCGCACCGACACGATAATATCCTAGAAGTACTAGAATCCTCATGCATGCTACCAAGAGGGAATCACGTATAAAATACAAGTGCATGAATATATGAGAAGTGATGAGAAGCTGAAATAAATCTTATGAAAAATCATCATTTTCTGCATTGTGAGTATATGGGATATCAAAAGATGAAATATAATATACGTTATAGTTGAGTATTATTGCTTCGTTATGATGAATATATACGAATTATTATGAATATATAAGTACCTAAGCCTTTCCTAAAATATGATAGAGTGGAATGAGTTCCTTACGGTCTGGGCTCTTAGACGTACACATTTTGTAAATTTATTAAATATTCATTTTCATCTCTCTCTCTCTCCTCCATGTGAGCATCTTTCGGTACGTATCACATCTCATCTATCTTTCCTTGAATATTTGTGCGGACGTGCAATGGGGGTTAAAGAAGCTGGAATGAAGCAACGGAAGACTTTCCAGAAGCGCTTGATGGGCTTGGTTTCTATGCATACTTTACATACACTGCATATAATGCAACACACAAACACATATATATTCATACATATATGTAATATTACATACAGAAATTATAGGAGAAACTAACTCCCGACTTGCTTATTCTTTTTTAACTTCTCTCTGGAACCTGAGAACCAAATGGAATTGAGAAAGCTCATATCATTCGAGTCATCTATTTATCATCCCTTTGGAAGACACTTATCCTAGAAGATACGACCTAAGATAGATTGTCGTTTGAATACAACCGACATTCCCGATTCCGTTACAGCAAGGGTATGATACCAGCGAGAGGGAAGCTTGTCCCCACCTAATGTTGTTTTCACATTACTGGACCCTTGAGTATTGATGCGTGAAAATGATTTCGAGCAAGTCTTAAGGTAAGGTTGGAGTCATTCATGAACGGTTGTTGTCATAAATTAATTCCATCTTTAGAATTCGCATACCTATATGAAACTATGAATTCATAAAAATACACATCAGCATTTCATACACGGATAATAGTGTAGTTTCGCAATGATATAAAATGAAAAATTCACTAATCGCTATAACATGAAGCGGTTTCTTGAAAACAAAGTATGAATGAGACTGTTTGAAAACATAAATGGGCTCCTTGAAAATTGATGATATTCAATGGCATTCATAAGTGAGAGTTTAACTAACATGAAGGTTCAGCATGGTTGCTACTTTAGGTTCGGTCAGCTCACCTTACTAAAGCATGAAACTGAGGGAACATCAGGTGCGAGAGGTTTAGTAATATAAATTGCTCTAAAATTAAGTATTTCATCGTTATTACATGGGTTTGAGCATAAAAACGGGGAAACGATCTAGAAACATGAATGAAAGAATTTTGTAACAGGAATAATGATGATGGTCCTTTACGGTACTACTGTAGAATTGTGTATGCGTGTTGGGTTGCCCAAAAGTTAATGCGACGAGGGAGCATGATGAGATGAGAGCGTTTAGAATGTGGGAGTATCAGAGAAAAGTGTAATGTTGCCGGTAGCTGTACGCATGCTGGACACGAAATGATAGGTAAATATAAATGATAAGCTGTCTCGCTTGTGAGAAAATCGCTCACTCCCAAGAAGGTAACACCAGTAGCAGGAGGAGTTATACTTAACGATAGCCTCATATTTAGGCAATATATTCTTGGAGTTTATGAATTCGACACCTTAACTTAGCACGGAGAGTCAAATGATCTTGTGTTTATCAACTACTGCGTGCATATTCAGAGGTGCAGTTCTACTATGTCTAGTAGCACGGATCTTGAAGTGCTGAGTTGCATACATGCATCGCTTAAGGAAATAATGATACGATTCTTCTTCTTACTAGTCATACACTTCGTACACAGTAGCCCATTCATTTACATTGTAAATTGAAATAAAAACCGTCACGTAATTTTATAGCTCCAATGGTATAATAGGTAAGGCTGACTATATTACACTGTAATCTAGTCTGTATTTAAATTGTACTAACTAATGTAATATGGATTTTCTATACCTTGTTCTACTACCAGTTAGTTCTTCGGGTACTTCACTGCCCGTGATGCATTCAAGACAGACGTGCATTTAAACATGTGAGACACGATTCCTCATTGTAAACACGCAAACCAATATGTTTTCGTAAATAAACGAATAAGCATACATTACCAGTAGCGGTAGCTCAAACTGTCGGATGTCAATCACCATGCTTTTTTATTTTCTCAAACAACAAGAAGCAGTGTACCGCAAAGAACTGATGGTTGTTTGAGGATTCTTTAATTTATCTATGATTGCTTCGACAATATAAATGAATTTCAATTTATTGTTTTTTACTACAGTAGTTTTGTAAAGGCATATATCATCATTTCCATTCATAATTTTACAGGTAGTAGTCTTTGGGCCCTTGGGAAAACTCTTTGTTAAGGTTTCATTGAACCTTACAGAACCAATTGATTACAATGATGCCGTCGTAGGTTGTGCCGTCTCTACTAATAATATAACACATATAACCCATTTTGTATCTTTGCTGTTTTTATATTAACTAGTTTTACTAATAGTGCAACATTTTGAAGACGTTTTGCATAAGCTTTAAAACAAGGACTCAAGACTTCGTTTCTGAGTTTAGTTTTTGAACCTACATCTAATCGACCTTAGCGCTGATCAAATGACGCTCGACTAGCCTAACATATGAAGAAAACAGTCCATCAACGAGACTTTAAAACGACGAAAATTTTCTTATTTTTTGCTATCGGATCATTATACGTTAACTCGTTGCAATGTATGCAGTTCTTGAAGAGGCATCTGCGTATGAACAGGAAACTGATCAAAAAACTATTAACGGCCAGTCATTTAATCCATTCTTGTAAGGCAAGGGAAAAGGTTGACTTTTTATAGATTAACTTACATGTTCATTTTTAAAGGAGAGCGATGAAGCGATAGTAAAAAGTTGATTTTTTAAAGATTTACTGACATACTAGTTTTTACAAGAGCGCGACCGTGGAGTGCAGTGCAGTTAAAGCGTTGTACCTTGTTACAAGTATATCGGCACCGGAGGCAGACCCGCAATGAGATTCCTGATTCCTTTTGTTATTCAGCTAGTTTTCAATTTTTTCCAATTTAGTTAAATTCGGTATTTTGATGAAACGTCTACGGCTACAAATTGGATCCTTTTATGTTTGATATAGTACACATGTATGTACTTATAATAAGACGGTAACATCATATAGTTGATATAGGTAGATATCTGTATCTATTTATATATGACAGAAGAAATATTTCTATCCTTTCCATCTAAGAGAGAATATTGTCAAACCCAATGTTCCCATTCCGTCTATCTATGAAGTAGGATCCCGCATTATCTACCTTATCTTGTTGGTAAGAAAAATCGTAGCAATCTATTCGTCCCAAAGGTAACTTTGAGTTCAAGTTGAAAAAATAAAGAGCAAGTAGTAAGCTAAAATATATAGAGGCTCATGCATTACAGTAATAACATCAGCAGTAAGAATCATGAGTGAAGCTAATAGAGGAACGAATATGTGGAGGAAAAACAGCGATTTAGCAAAGTTGAATTGCTCCTATCAAGACCAAACTGGAATGATACTTCTTTGAGCAGGGTATATTACTTCAGAATATCGCAACTACGCATCCTGGGTGGGTAGTTTACGAGGTAAATTTTCGTTTTGTAGTCAAAATGACGCAATTCGCCTTTCAAATGAATGACAATAACAAATTTATTTTTCTATGATGGGAATACAAAGTTTAGTATTACACAGTATTGAGTCCAAATGTTGGAATGCTCTTTCACTTCAAGGAAAATACTTAGTATTCGTGCATATTATTTATTATTATATGCCACTGTATAACACTACCAATTTTTTACCACTTACGTCATTGGGTGTACGATTCCAAGTTTACCACTTATGTTACTGTACCAGGGAATCTTAATTTAGATAATGTAATTACAACTAACAATACTTTACACAAATATTTAGAAGGATTTCAATTAGTAACGAAACTATTTCTTTTATAGACAGAATACAATCTACCTATACAGTGTACTTGGGTGTTACATTTAGATAGCATATACCATTCACACCATAAACAGGAGCTAAAAACAATCAAAAAATTTACTAGGAAAGTTTTTCAAGCTTATCATCCGATTTACGAGCAGGTAAAGCTGGAAATTTCCAGCCATGAAAAATGTTGTAATGATTAGACTAAAGCGGCAAGTGTATTTTCTGGAATGGGAATATGACGTCTAGTCGGCGTAATGTTGAGAGCATTACATTGTATACAGTGTAGAGGCGTAGTGAATTCAGCCAGGGGAGAACAAACGCTTCTACAGATATAGCCACTTATTCATGCTATCTCATTCTTAAAGTAATCATACTTTAGAGAATCGGTGGAGTCCATCAAGAAAGCGCCACTCATGTCTGTAATCTTCAGTAATCTTCGTCATCGTCATCAGTAGCATTGTTGTTGTCAATTTTGATAAGATTTTTGACTACTTTGTCTTACTGGTTGGTCCAGCAAGGAATCCAATAATGATAATAAAAATCTTCCTGACGGTTTAATACACTACCAACTATGGCTTTACACACGGCTAACCATATAACAGCCTACCCATTACATATTCCTTCTATCACTCATTCCATGACTGTATGTTAATTTGGTGTAATACACAGTCAAAATATGCAGCTGCAGTCTAATATGCAATTTTAGATATCGGTTCTATTATTTGGTCGTAGTATGTGCGTATACACATGGTGTACTTTTAATGTGAACGTGCGCATGTATAAGTAGGTATATATGCATTAGCATGAGTTGCAGCACTCGAGTCCCGAATTTCTTAAAGTCAAACAATCAGGTGTAGTGATTTATGAAAGTCAACAAAATACTTATCCATCGAAATCGTGTCTTTCATTTGAAAAGATTACATATTTGATAACAACTATTCAAAAATTCATCATTTTGTTTGATGTCGCCGTGGAATAACCCTTGGTCGAAGATGAGATGAGATTAAGTTACCGTGTAATTGTATTGTGCTGTATAATGTAATTGTCCTTGTTCTCTCTTTCTTTCTCTCTCTCTCTCTCTAGCTTGTGTTTCTTTCTAGTTCTCTCTCGCTCTTTCTTTTCTATCTTGTTCTCTCTCTCTCTCTCTCTCTGTGTAGTTCTTATTACTCCGTCTTGCTCTCGAACTTGGAACCAGCTTACCCCAGCATTAATTTATTGTTGTCTGTAGTTTTGAAATCAGTATTTTGTCGCGTTTTCAACTCTTTTATAACTTGTCTTGTGGGAATTTTTTGCGCTGAGAGTCTCCTGGGGATGGATTTTTGTGTACAGAAAAAATAAGGAACTGTATGTAGTATGTTGCAATGTGATAATCTGTCCTGCATACAAATCAGTCTATTTTAGGGTTCTTCATTCAGAACGCTCAAGTTTGAAGGGAATTTGATTGACTGTCAGGCGATGAGGGTAATGACTGGCTTTACTTTACATAGATACAAGTAAAGCCTAAGACAAGACATGTAGATATTATATGTGGCCTCTGTAATTTACTACATGTATGACAGCAGAGTTACTTTGAGCAGTACAGTGAATTAGTGAAGTCATTTTCATTCTAATGAGACTCAGACCTACTATTAAATATATTTGAGCAAAACTTTATACACGAGTCTTAGGGTTGCCGCAAGTTTTAACGCGTCTATGCATGCAGGTAATTACAAAAGGGTTAATTAATTCTGTGGGTTTCCAAATTCCAGGTAACCGCAACAATATTCAAGGAGATTTTTAAAGCTTAATTTTTTTGAGCAATTCAAAGATAATTCATAGCAATGTTTTATGCTTGGTTATTATTTCTATTACCATTTACTATATTGCGTCTTATGGTTATTTCCTCAAAACAAGAGATATGAGTTTCATCATTCCACACACAAAAGATTACTTATATAAGGTTGCATTCCGTATGAAGCTTTTATTACTTTGTCAAGTTTTAATGTCGGCATTTACATGTAAATACCCTGAAATTGCGGACAGCAGTTATGACGAGAGAATTCACACTGAGGTGCCATAAGTCATGCGGTAAGTCTATATAGTAGTTCTTATGGTGTATTTGAATAATATGTTAATATTCTTACCATTTTGCACATTTCAATATCATTTTATTTTGCCTGTGAATAATTACTTTGTAATGACACATGCAAAAGATTTATCACTAAGGTGACAGAATGGTACAAAAATGCTTTTCGTACACGATCAGTCGTTTTATTTTTTCTAACTACTACATTTCCCTTGACTGACGATTTCAGGTAGTACGACCAACTACTAGTTACTGACTTACCATTAATAAGGCATGAAAATCCCAGAAGATACCTTATTCAAGGAAATTTATGGACGAACATATTAATCCCTGGTTTATTATTGTGCTAATTTCACTCATGTAAGCCCTGTCAAATACTTTTCACATCGTGAGCTTTTACTTAATTTGCTTGCTCTAATATATTACCATACCCTCACGCAAGTTGTTATTGCAGTTTCCTATAGTTTGACTTCTCCCGTTGCAACGGCTGCTGTATTTAATAAAACTTCCGTACAACCAAGCATTGGTCAGCTGCCATCGGCTATGCATTCCAGATGTGACCGTCCGCCTGAAACTGTTTTATGTCTGGTCGACGTCGTCCTCCTGAAGTTCCTACTCATTTACAGATTATATTTTATCTGATCAGAGCAACGAGTAAAAATATGCTTCAAGTATGATTTTTGCATAATAAAAGACACGGAGGATGGAGACAAGAGTATTTGTCATTTGGTTGACATTTACATGCTCATACCTGCTAACTTCTCACTTTTTGACAAAATAAGTCAAACATGTATCACTCTCTGAATTTTATGCTGTTGTTTTAGTATAAGTTAGAATCCTAATTTGAATCATAACTCATTCGAGTAGATATTCCAACATTTTGCCAATGTCTATTTAGTTTTTTGCTGCACAAATTAGCAAGCAAAATTTGTTCGTGAGTTAACTCTTAAATTGTGAAGAGCAATTCACATGCAGAAGTGGAATGTCTATAAAGATTTGTAAATGGAAAATAATTCCTTAAAAAATGAGTTGTTTAGGAGTTGCTCTGGCGCACAGGGAACGAGTTCGGGAGAACTCGAGCATTGTCACCTTAAAACAAAGCAAAAATTTAATGTTCAGTGAGTAGGAATGTATGATATTTCAATACAAATGTAAAGTAAGACAGGGTAAATATAATACGTATATACATACGAGAATCTATAAGTAAGAAATATCCGCATACAAGTATAAAAATGAATGTAAGTACAAAATTTGAGTTTAAAGTTTGTTGATATTACTATCGTTTTAGCATGCGTTTGAGATAAGGTAAAAGTTCATTATTATTTTATGGTTCAAGCATTAAATCCTATAGTGGACACTGAAAGGAAAAATGAATAACAGCACCGAACGCACTACCATCAAAGATGGAAGAAGATGCAATGTCGGGCTTATGCAGTGCATCCAAAGGTGAAATTAGTAAACCTGTCTCTCTCCCTTGAATTATGGCAAGTAACATTAGAACGGCAATTATCTTGCGACTATGTAAGTCAAATTCGGACAGGTGTTGAATGCTTCCTTGACCGGGTGCATAGTGGAAACTAACTCATTAACGTTCTTTAATCGCTTTAAGTTTACATGATTCCAGTGCATATGTACACAGTAGGTAATAAATACTTTAAAGCTCTGTTTATTCTTGAGGAAGGCTTGCGTTTGTAGTTATAGCGGGTATCTATACATAGATTAAAGGTATGGAAATGCATGCTCTATAGAAATTCACAATGAAATAACATCCTTTGATACAGTTTAATCTTGTTGTCCTCCCTTGTTTAAAAGCGCCCAGCACTTTATGTGCGTAACATAGTGAAAAAATTGATCCACGCTGTTATTATTGTGGGTTGCAAGATGACGGAGAGTCAGGCGGATATTTACATGGGAGATAAAAACAACAAAATTTAATCTGGACTAAAACTAGAAATTCAACCTGGTCAATGCGAGGATTTTCGTTTCCGTATTGTCGAGTGAATTTATCTTCAACGTATCCTTAGTGTATTAATTTTTTGATATAGGAGCTAAAAATGACGGCGAGGTATTTTATTATGGTTTGTGCTACATCGTATTATGTGACTTCTAATTCTAATGAGGTTGATACAAAGGTAACTTCCTTGTCAAGGTAAAAGATGGTTAAACATTAAGGTCTTTTTGGCTTCCTTCAAGTCACTGTGTACATATTTTCTAAGTGCACATTACTTTCTGTCTATCTAAAAATATATGGTGTAATAGCATGTAAAGTACATATTTAGATCTGATAGCTTGTATGTACGAAAAAGTTAAACCTCAAAGTTGAAATGAGACACAGATACTTAAACAATTATAATGGGATAATAAGATGAGCTGAAGATATAAGAAATATAAGATTGTAACGGAATATCAATTGCTACCCAATGATTTTGATTGTTTTATTCCATCATTGAGGTTGGATGCCAATGCATAAAGAGCGGGTTGTTTCACTCATCAAAAATTGTAATATTAGGGACTTGCACGAGACACAGAGGTGTATCTATCTATATACGGTGTGTTTGCTTGTGTATCGGCTGTGTTAAAAGCATGTTTATTAGCCTATATATAAATTTCCATAACAAAACATGTTATTACATGTGTACTACACCTTTTGTCTGTAAGTGTTGTGTCTGTTGCATGGCTTCTGTTTCTGTTATTAACGAAACGAGTATGTCGGCGGATCCTACAGCAATTTTCAATATTCTTTAGCTTAATTTACTACGCTGTATTTTGGTGCCGTAACATTACATACATGTATGGAGTTATCGGACAGCAAACTCAATACAATGGAAGTCCTTTCAATCGCTACGAGCCGTATCACTGTAATATTTTTAATCCGATGTAAATAAGCACCTAAATAATGTACACATGGGTAGGCTAGGCGATTATCTGTAATGACTGACGCTAGAGAATATGTGATTGAAGTCATTGTTGTTATGAAGCTCAACGACTGTTTTATATTGAGAGGGGGTAACCACCAGGAACGAGTCAAAAGCCAGTCCTGAATTCCGATGAGCTGGGTAGAAGCTCCTTGAATTCACTGTAATTTACTGTAGCATCACTTCTGATGACTCTTGTCCGTCCATCCGTCTGCTCCTTGTACACAAACCCTTGTTACGCATAAATACAAAGATATATGCATGCCTGTGCGAAGTAATTCAGTTGTCTCAAAATCTTACAACAGCAGTTGTTTTTCTCTGAAGGCAGTTGAATATTTAAACCTTTCTATACTCAGTATTGGAGCGCACACACTATCCTTGCAACTTCATCGAGTATCTACAGGTTCTATACACACCATCAAAACAACCAGCAGCGGTAGTTCTTGTGTAATTCCCGCAGGAAAAGGATGGTCTTATTTAAATCAGATTTTATATGGTATGTCGAATAAGTGCTTTATTACATCAGAAAAACAGCTTAAACGAACTTAAATCAGGATTTAGAGAAACATCTGTAAACACAGTACTATTACATACAGGCTAGTATCTTGCAAAGTAGCACGAAACTGATGAAATACTAATTGAATATGAAATATGGTGGCACATTCAACGATACAATTAGCAATCACATCCGTTTTTAAACTGTTTTCTCGCTGGTTGCAATTAAAATTAATTGCTTCTTGCCTTTTCCGCATAAACAAAAATAGTTTGACATATATGGAGTACGGATATATAATGTTCATTTTTCCATTTTTCTAGTAGTATAGTGAAGACTTTTGTGAGAATTCGTTGCCTAAAAAACCTAATGTTTTAAAAAATATTTGACGCTCATGCGCACTTATTTACCTTCATTATGTGCAGGAACCATGAACCTAACAATTAAAGCATTAATAAAGCATGTAATTAAAATCTATAGATCTACATACACATACCAAGTCTTGTAACCTCTGAAATTAATTTACCTGAAGATTCGAAAAATCCAGTTGAATATCAAGAACCATGTATAATTGTGGTGTTCGTATTCCGTTCCGGAACGAAAAAAAGACCATGTCATAAATAAGAGCAATAAAGTTTGGCAAGTTCGATCTTTGTATTTTAATAATTCGTGCCTCCTTTTTTGAATTTATACTCCGTAGTTGCTTGTAGTTGCTGCAAACCATTAAATGTGAGGTGAATTTAGTCAATCATAGGTTTGAGATGCTGGTGTCTGTTACTACATTCCACACCGTAGTATGTAGTAGTTTGGGATAAAAGTTAGAGTTTGTTAGCAAACATAGTCTTCAATACGATCTTCTCTTTCTTAATCGCAAAATTTCCATAATTATAATGCCAGCAAACGTAGCGGCTTTTCAAAGCAAGTCCCTTTTATTTTAAGTGTTGTATCAGGGTAATTTTTTATATGTTGTATATGTAACAGCCACACGTATAGTATGCAATAGTTTGATTGATTCCACTGCCAACTAGGAAGATCCTTTCACTCTAAATAATTTGCTAGTACGCAGTTGAAATTCTATTTACCAACCTAATTCATATCGACTAAGTTCAATTTAAGTAGATAGAATGCAGTTACATAAAGATGTAGAGGACTTCGAACATATTAACTTAATTGCTAGTGTTTAGTTTTTATTTCCTACCCCAAACGCCATTAAATGTAATGTACTATAGTACTTTAAAAGTTGATGTCTAAAAGTTAATACATTTTTGCTACAATTTTTATTTATGACTAGTTTAGTGAGTGTTTAGTTACTTCTTAACGTGTTTCACTTTGAAAGTGGTTAATAAATGTACCAAGTAAGCAAAACGCGTGATGCTTTTCAATTCGAATACATGAACTGTCATTCTGTAGTCCGTAGTAGTATGCAGAAGTTAAGTATGTATATGAAGCTACATAGATCAAAGGTGTATGATTTCACTCTGAACTGAAGCACCACATCATAGGAATATGAGGAACACTATAGAAGGAGAGAAGGCGCAGCAGCGCTTTATAACTTCTGGTGGTTACATACATACATATAGCTAGCAACATCACATGTTTATGCCTACGAACGATATTTGTGAAATTCTTAGACATTTAGGGATAAAATTCCCTCCACGTATAGAATTACTGTCCATAAAATGCATAAAATATGTAATGCAGAGTATACATGCCTTTACGTGCTAATAAATTTTTCTCTGAATATGGCCATGTGATCAGAGAGGAGAGTATCATATTCAAGGAGCTGGATCTTCACAACCATCGACTAGTCTGTATTATTGTTATTGAGAACCATTATTTCTTTATATTTATGAGCTCGTCTTTTTTCTTAATAATGTTCATCTGTGCGATTGTTTATGTTACATGTACTGATCTCAAGAGCCCAGAGTCAACGGACAGGTCTTTAAACAGATTTTTTGATGGCGTATATGTACTTGCTCATCAGGCCCTCCCTCAAAAATAACTCATTAATTGGTGGCTGTATAGCATAAAATATGTAAGCTAATAGCACGTAAACCATTGCGTTTTATTAATGTCCGTATAACAACTGCAAAGGCTTGGAAGAGGGGAGTAGTTTTAATTTTTACGCAACATTTTATTTTCAACATAAACAATGGTCTCAGATGTGGTTTGACAAGTCAGGTAGTTAGTCTCTGGGAAGTGCGGTCATTTAATTGATAGAAGACTGCTTGGTGTCAAACCTTATTATTACTGCTTGCAACTATGACAGTTCGATTAGTCCAGATTATCCAAGGCATAACTCGAGCTGTACGTGGTTAGGGAAAGTCGTAAAAACTATTTATTTGCATATATCTCATCCCTTCTCACTCCCGTTCCCGTCCGTCCGTCTAGTATAAATTACAAATAACCCTTAATTTCTCACTACTCCAATGGAGTGTAAATATAAAGAATAACCCCATACAAGTCATTGATTGTTTAATAATTGAAAGGTGGGCAGGAGTTATAGTATAGTGTTGCCTTTGAAACCACTTTTTGTGTTATGCATTCTACATTTTTATAATGCATTGCAATTTATATAATGTACTGCATACCTAGAATGACGTGCAACGTTGTGTTCCCGGGAAAATTTATGACAAATTACGTCAAAGCCATGCAAGCTCTGTTTTTGAAATGACAAAGTAGTTCTTAAGTGGCATATAATAGAACTGGACGAATGTTTTATCACTATGGGCTCAACAATTTGGGCCTGCGTTATCTACAAATGAATCTTCGTTGTGCTAGTTAGATGTAAGATAGACATTTTTGATCTTTTATGTGTTTTTTGTTATTACACTATATTAGTTTTACATTGCTGCTACATAGTAGATGCTAATAGTATTGTTAGTGATAGTTATGTTATCTTGTACGGTTCTTATTGTGCGTCCAATCAAAACGTAAAATATAGCTGTCGCTTCTGTCATACTCCATTATTTTTATTATTTAACAACATTACAGCAGACAAGCGGGATTCTTGGGAGAGATTTTCCCGACTCTATTGTTGCTCCTCATTTAGGAATATCAACTACGGTCATGGTGGTCGTTTCATATTCCCTGTGTGTGTCAACTTTATCGCTGACACCATCTTTTATTGTTGAGTACATAAGTATTGTTGAGTTTAGTGCAAAGTATTATGGCTGCGCTAGACTTAAGTCCGATTGTTATTTTAATTCACCGAACAATGAGTTACTTAATATCGTAATGCAATTGGAATGCAGTTCCGATTGAACATTCACGTAATTGTAGTCGGTTTTACAGTTGGTGGATTGAGAATATATCAAATAAAGTGTATACGAAATATGTATCTCCACGCTCTGAAATAAGTATGGAATTCGCTAGCTTTTCATTGGCTAAATGGATTAACCATTTTCTAGATTAAAAATGTTTTTGTTGCCCGAAATGTGTTTTTATATAAACACGTATTCATTTATTTTCTTACTCCGAGTTTCATTCAGTTTTATGTGCAGGTAGTACAAGCTTGGAGTACAAGCTAAATAATATAAATCCAGTTTTTATTGAGGAACAGAAGGATCGATATGTCTATTGTTCAGCTGTTTCGAATGTCAGAGGAGGCATTTTAATAAAATGAGGATGGATTCGAGGAAGCAGAATTAATGCAACGAAGATTGTGGTTGTATCTACTTTTGATAACAGGTAAAGCGGCTCACACATCGTCTACAACTGAATGAAAAACTGGCCCAAGTGCATCCTGTACCGAAGGTGTAATGTACACACTGATATGCTAATGGGCGTACATATGCTCCAATAATGAGAGGCTAATTTGCACCTGGCGCGCTGGTCCCGTTGAAATTCAATAGCTTGGTCTAATCTCCATCCTGCGACAAGTCCGTGTCTTCAATGGAAATTCGAATGCATAAACAGAACCTATCAAAATAATTATCTTTGATATGACTGTAATTTTAGCTACTGATCGGTCTCTCGTTTTTAGAATAAACACCACAGTCACAACAGATCAGCAGGAACAACAACAATAACGAAAATAACACCAACAAACGAGCGAGTGATACGGGGCAACGCTATTGTTATAGCTAGCATTGTGAACTAATCAGTCCCATTAGAGTATACCAGACTGAATTTATTCCAAGAAATAATGGGGGTTCGGAGAAAGGGTAGTTTCAAGTCTGCACTTATCTACTTGTTTACTACATAATGATAAGCGTTGGAGTCGGTAAGGTTGAGTGATACAAAAAATGTATATATGCATGTGTATATATAAATACCTACTTAGCCTAAGTTCAAAGTAGGTCAATTGCATGTAAGTTCCTCTTACCTGCATTTAAAATACTATTCTTCATTTAGACCAGCTATACGATTATACGCTTCAAGTTCAGGATAATAATAGCAACTGTTTTTTGGATCCCTTTAACTGTTGTTCTTCCATCCTGATCTTGAAACACTTATAGATAACATTTTTTAATCCAGAATAACCTTCTTGACTTGAAATTGCATAGTCCACGAGAGCCCTCGTAGTAGTAGCTTGAAATAATTTGAATCTACAAGTTTCAAATAAATGTTAAATACCGGTAAGACTGGCATTGAATTTGAAGTACTAAAATACTGGTGCAAGTGTAATAAACTCAAACTATTTTTAAACAATTTTTTTCAAGTCTCTCGTCAAATTCTTGAGTAAGTAGAAGATCTGATTCCGATTTTAATATACACATAATGGCGCCCATTTATTCATTGGTCTAAACTGATCTGTATGTTCTTTATATTATTTTTCTATGGTACTAATGTATACCTTGATAGACTTACACTACAAAGTAATTTACTATTTTATTGATATAGGTACTACTGCTTGAGGAGCTTAAAGCAACTGCCCATTACTGCTTGAGACAGCTTCAATCAATTTGCACACATTACTGATCACACAGATTAAAAGAAACAGTGATAAAATATTGCATTAGTCAAAGTATTAAAAACTTATTACCGCCTATAAGATACATAGTTTTCAGCCTATTTATAATTATGTTCAGTAAAAACGCAACCACCCTTCACATTATGGCTGCCGAGGAAAATAATATATGCAAATGTAAGTAGAAGAGGGAAGGCTTGTGTGAAGACTTTGTAGTCTGAAAATGATTTACAAGTGATCTTCGCAATTACATATTTTAATGAGCTAATAAAAGCGTGTATATTGGAAGACGTTGTGGAATTGCAAAGAGGCGTTCCTTCTCATGATCTTTATCAACTTGATTGCCCTCAAAGAATCTTGTTCTCATGGTGTAGAATGTACTTTGAAGTGCTTACAGCAATCCGAATGTTATTATCCTCGATGGAACATGAAAATCTTGACCGCCAATCCACCGGAAACTACAAGAAGAAATGGATTAACTTTGCTACTATGTAGAATTAAAGGTTCTTGTAGTAGTCTATATATTATATAACACGCTTTGCTTTTAGGCGTACGAAACTCTAACAACTTAGATATTTGAAGGTTCGTCCATCTCACATTATGCATTTGAATACTATGAAGTGCATTTTTTATCCCATACATTTTACGTTTCATCCTTATTAGCATATAAAATAATATGCAGGCAACTATTAGTTATACAAGATTCCGCTGCACTCATTGCATTTGATAATTTGAATAGTTATTGCTTTTAAGAGAAGAGGCTCTTAAGGCTCTTAATCTGTTATCACTGGAACGATCCAAGCTACTGGTTCTACGCTACCAAAATGCACACCACTGCGAAATACCTTTCGGAAGGATGTCATCTTTAAAGTATCTTCTCTCGTTGACTTGAAGTGCTCCGAGTGAGTAAATGCAATTGGGAGTGCTAAGTGTTCAGAACCTAGGATTATCCGCTATTTGTATTTATCAGCAGTTTGCTCTTGCTGCCGTGCATAATATGCAACCTCTCTGTACACAGATACTCGAGTGTGTATATGAAAACAGATACTTGAAAGTATGAAATAGTAGACATGCGCTTATCTCATCTCCATCATATATTAACTACTCATTTTCCTTTCCTCCCGAAGAAGACGATGATGCTCATGGTCACTGGTAAGCTGACTAATGTTGAAATTTTAATTGCTAGAATACATCATATGGTTCCCCTGGTTCCTGTTCAGGTTTCTGGTATAAACCCATAATGGTGTTGGCAGCTTTGGTCGTATATAAGGTCCTTGTTAATTCTTAATGACTCCAGTTCAAGTGCAAACTAACATTAATACGACGAATGTTGAAAGCAAGTTGGACCATAAACAATACTGAACAAGTGCTAAACCCCATTCTCCCCATAATGTTTCCACTTTAAGAGGCTGTCATCAAAGTTTCTAATTTGTCCCATGATAACTCAAAAACTGTGAGCCATAACTTGTGGTCTGCAAATGGGTTTGTTGTTTGTTATAGTGTTATGTATGAGTTATATGTTAGCATGATGTGGATGGCTTGTGTTTGTTATATAATGTAGTATATAATGCAATGCTGAGCTTATAAATGTAATGTTAGATATAAGTATAATTATAATAGCTGAACTTCCAAAGAGTGAAGCCCGGACTTACTGAAGGTGTTCAGGGAGCATAAAAATGCAATGTTATTTATATGCTAATGCTATGTATATACACCTGTGTGGGTACATGCTCGAGCCTACTGTTGCATAAGTAGTCAACGGAGGATGAGCAACTGTAGTAGTTAGTAAGTCAGCACAAGCGCATACATACACCTAAATAGTGTAAATGTGAATTGAAAATAATGAGGCATTTGAATGCAAGAAGAATTTCATGAGGTGTAAGCATAATTTTCAAAAGGTGATGCAATCGACGAAATGCCCTGCCCAGAAGGTACGCAATGTTTAAGGATAAGTGCAGGGAAGACGATGGATACGCAGTAGTCACCCAAGATGCCAACACCAGTGTTCGTCTTCCTTTATAATTTCATGTCAGTTTCCGCCAACACCGTGATTTGTGACTACCTGATACATTATGCATATAATTGCCCTTGTCTTGTCCAACTTGAACTTTCCTTCTCGCTAGTGTTCTTCAACTGCGTGTATACGATATATATATATATATATATAGCTATGTGTATCTACATACAAACGGTTGCATAATACAATTCCGAGATTTGTGGCATTGGGTGCAGTAGAACGCGCGAAGCGAACAACTATTTGTACCCATATTGCCCGTATACATAGAACACAGAGCACTGTCACATGGCCATTCTTACAGATAGGTTCCCGACTAAAAATCCTAGTGCTTTAAAGTTTAGCAAACCACGTTTAGTGTGCGGATTCTTAAGCCTATTAACTTGCATCAAACCTTAAATCACTTAAAATAACTTTTATGAAAAAATTACGTAACTTGTTAAAATGTATGAAAAATAGAACGACCAATAATTCCAAGCAAGTTACACTTGGCATTTTGGCCGCGCTCACAATTCAAATCTTTGGGCATGAAAATCATCATGACCGACTATATAGTCGTTTAAACTGACTTACCGTATTGTATAACCGAATGTCCCTGGTAAGTATCATCGTGAAATGGTTTAGAACAATAAAAATTTATGAAATCACCTCTGAGCCATTACGGCTGTTTGTTAGAATCTAGACCAATTTTTTGCAGCCAATAAACCTACTAAAGAGATATAGAGACAAAACTTGTAGATGTTAGCGATGGCAAAATGTCTGCCTTACTTTAGCCTTCTGAATTAATCATATAACATTGGAAAGGAAAAAGTAACCGAACAAGAAGTCATTGTTAACTTCCAAATTTGATAATGTAAGGAAGTGCATTAATTTCTGATAACACAGATGTGTCAGGGATGGTCGTTTGTCTGTTGCTCTTAGCTGTCAATGGCTATAAACAAGTGACACAACGGGAGTGCTGTGCCACCTAAAAAGACATATGGCCATTTTGTGTCAACCGTTTCAACTTTACCAGCTGACTCTTCTGTTTGGATAAAAATCGCATGTGAAATCAAAACGTAACCTAAAGGGAAATTTACGTACGAAAACTTATTTGACTATTAAGAATGAGGAAGTTTAAATTTGTATATATTGGAAAAACAACTTTTTGTGCAAAGGCAGCCGCGAGGGATATGTTATTTGCTATACATGCATTGCAACAATAATAATTACAATTGGAAATATGTCAGAATCAAACCCCGGTACATTTACAACATATGTATTCGCATGGGTACATTCTTTTGGCCAATTTTTGCTTATTACTCTCATTGTTATTCTCAATCTTGACCCAAGGCAGATGCCGAACCTCTGAGAACATTATAAATACTGTAATTACCAACATCTAATTTGCCAGCGACTTATGTGTCCACAGGGTATAAACAATAGTGCAGAGTGAAGCTGTTTTGTGCAATTCAGTTTGCTTTTGTGTATCACTCTACCGACAAAACGAATCAGATCGCATAAGATTTTGTTTTTACTTCGTGTATGCAAAGTTGTTAGATGCAATTTATTCCTCATCTTTGTAATTATAAACAAAAGCCACAATCGACGATCACCAGCTTGCCAGTTCGTAGCATAAGCAGTACATTTAACAGCAAATTGGGATGTTAATAATTTCCGACTAATAATAGGGTACCTTACTGTAATCTGAAATTGTAAAAGTTGGCTTTATTCTGTATTTTAATCCCGGCAAGAGTGATCTTGTTATGCTGAAAATTGTGAATAATATAATAACTGTATTTGTAACTATAAGGCTGAAGTTTAGAACTGAAAGGAGCATAACAATCTTTGTAGAAGTTTGTTGTAAGGATTTCTATCTCCATCCTAAACCTTTCTATTGCATGGGAACGAATTTGATTATAGAACTCATATCTGCTGTCTCTGCAGCTCCACCCTCAAGACAAACCTTTCGTCAGTTAATTTAACGCTTGTAGCCAATGTCAGCAGGTTGATAACTCCAGTCGAGGTTGCCCAAAGACTTGATATTAATGAAATGCCTTAATATATAGATACTGCTTTTACTTGTACTGTGGTGCACTACGATTTGGAACTAAAATTAAACTACTTTATGGCACCACTCATGACCCAGTAATGTTGCTAATTATTGATGGTTATATGTGAAAATAAATGCACTGCTTTAATGTTAATTACGAGTATTAGAAAGCTCAAATAAATTTACGTACATGTTAGGAAGATGGTAAAAAAGTCATGCGATGCCTTAAGCCTCATTAAGAAATCGCTGGTTTGAAACGGATGTGGGTGCCATATTTTACATCACCAGTACGTGTTCTTGCTCGTAATCAGAAATTCGATTTTATTTATGACTTTGTTTAGTGTGCATATTGTATTTTTGTCTGTACTCGGCTTTTGTATATACATGTAGGTATAGATATATCAACTCTGCAAGTATGGTACAAAAAACGTACAGCTTAATTTATGAATGTAGTAAGTACAACGAATTCATTTTGCTAATATTCCGAGCACTGACAAAGAAAAGCTTGCAAAAATATTACATATTAGAGGTAAATCACATACTTTCCATTTTTGAAGCTAGTTGAGGTTGAGAACTACTAGGAACTGTGAATGTATAGCCAAAGAAAAGTCATTAAATTAGAGACGCTTGATTATGATTACTTTGCAACAAAATCCATGTGTTATTGCACTTGTCATCAACTGTTTAACTATAAATTACACATTCTTCAGGTTAACAGAATTAGATTGCAACAATCGGATGTTTTCTTGCTTGCAATTGTTTGTGGAGATATGATAGATATACAAAACCACATAGGTATTAATGTATGTACATCCATGTGTCTATTTGGAAAGATAAATCGTTCTGTTTTATCTTTGCATTTTACATTAAGAGATACCGAAGTTACAATTTCTTGTTAAGCAACCAGCTACCAGTTTAAATTCCTGCAAGTGCATTTAAGATGTAAGACATTCGTGTAAGAGCAATTTTGATTTATATGGAACCATTTGTTGTAATTGTAAAATTACGGTACAGTAATTAACTCTCTTTTCACAACTACTATTACAGATACATCTCCTATAAACGACGTATCAAAAGATGCGAGTGTGTTGAATAATTATTACAACTGCAAAAGCAATAACTGTAGCTAAAGGGCAAGCGGCTATCCTGTTGCGGACTGATACTCAAAGGGATATTGAAACAAATGGTCGATAACAGCACGCCGATGATTGCAGTAGTTGTTACATTTCTGTCTATATTATACCAAAGAGAGAAAAGGATTCGTAGGAAAAAAACTGGCTGTAAATGTGGTGCGTCATTTTAATACAGCCGATGTACATTCAGGAGCTTGCCTGCTGCCTGTCCACAAACGCAGTTGGTGGTCAAGTAGTAAAATGAGCAGTAGTAGTGATAAGTAGCATTACAAGAAAAGCATAGATATTACAAATTAAACGGGGATACTCTAATACAATGGCTATTAGCTAGGTCGGCTCCCATCTACATCCTCAGTTGTCAAAAACTTGCCGTCGGGACATTACCATCAAACAAGGGCTATATACATACATCAAGTCTTGTCTAAAGAATGCTATTTAATTTTGCTTCCATTTACTCGCATGCATTAAACAAATTATGGTCCGTTCATGTCAAAAAGGAGAGAAGACGCTGGTCGAGATTCACATATTCAGGTTTATGTATGATAGCCATATGCTTCAAATATATAGCCTGCAGTATATGTTGTGTAACTATTAAGTACAACCCTCGCATTGTGAAAACACCTCATATGTACAACAATGAAGTGTTTACAAGAGAGTATGTATGTACAGCTGTGCATTGTGTACTTGCAATTTTGAAGCTGGGCATTGAATAGAGGCGGATATGTACAACCAGTCATTGTTTACGGGTGCTTTGGAAAAACCTTGCATTGTAATAATAATGCTATACCCAGCAACAAAGACAACATAACCTGAGCCCCGTGTAACATTTAAAGCATCGGGCAATTATTCCTATGGTGTTCTAATTAATGGCAGCCGTAACAAGTCCTTCAAGTACGTGCTCCAGGTCTTAGATACTCATTAATTAGTAAATTCTGCACGTCTGCAGCATTATCTGGTCAAAACAAGGGGAAGAATTTGCAAAAAATCCCTTGGATTAATCTCCCAATATATTACCTATAGGTATGTGGTGTGTACATAGAGAATAGTCGTTAATACCTTGTTCCTATATAGTGTTAGGTTGTGTAGAAGTTATTATGCATTTGGCTACAAAATTCTGTTTCCCGTTTATAACTTGTAAGTCGGACGAAAATGTCCGCCTCTGTTGCCATCCATATACGTATTAATTTCTCATTTCCAGCCTCTTTGTGTGTGATGATGAGCATTTAATTGCAGACATTTACATTTATTTTATATGATTGAAGACATCGTGAGAGTATTAATAACATTTTTGCGCACACAACATTTTTAAACTCCGTGAACTCTAATCTTTATTGAGCTCATATCCTTCATTTTTCATCCTACATTTTTTCAGCAAAGCTAAAAGAATGCAACTTCAAACCCAGGATTAGAGGGTTAAGTTGCCGTCTAACATTTTAAGGAGGCGAATTAAATTTGGTTTTTTGCACTCATAAAATAAACGGATTTGCAATCGTAAAAATGCATAGAAGGCGTGTGCATGAGGCGTATGCATTTTTACAATTATATTTGCACTTGTAATATTTATTTATTTTTCTGGCCTGTATCCTGAATACTTATTTTTTCATGTGCTGCTTTAAGCGGTTGTTACATTAAAATAAATTGTGCTGCACAATTATTGTGCATATTGGCAATTACGCAATAATTTTCTCCTTCCACAGGAAGGATGCGAGCGTTTGTTTTAAAAATTGATACTTACAAGACCATCACTATAACAATCTACTCAAATAATTACAAATCATGATTTTTGCACTGTAATTTTTACAGCATATGACTTCCTTTGTGTCTGAAAATATTTTGATATCATCGTATAGGGCTTCCGTCGGCCACGAGAGGAGGAGTGGAGGGAAGATAAAAATAAAGAGGAATTAAGGAGTGTATTTTTAAGAGGATAATAAGAACCCCAAGGGGTCCGGTTCAGATTTTAGCCACATTAATTTATCAAATTATTTTTTTTTACTTCATGGAGATGACAATCTGAGAGATGTTGGCATGAGATGACAATTCATGCGAGTTTCTACTTCCATACCAAAGAGTTTCCAACTCTGTTCCCTTCATCCAGTGCTTCAAACGGAGAATTTACAAGGATTGACCGACCCTGTTCATCTTCTTATGATCTCCTCTGATTATGAATTGCAGTCGTATAAAAATATGTATTGTAGACAAAAGCATCAGAAAAGTTTACAAGGTTTAGCCAGGGAGCTTCGTGTTCATATTTGAATTTGAATGAATGAAAATGCTTGTGTCCACCAAGAGACGTACGTGTGTGCATACAGGAGAAGTTAAAGAAGATGAAGGAGACCTAACTGGACGTTTGTGGTGGTCCCAAGCATCACTTCTCCACTCCCCGTATCAAGACTCAGTACTTTCAGTCGCCAATCCTTCTATGCAGTTTTGTATGCTTGGGTTGGGTCGCCATGTCGTTGGACACAAGACGACTCAGCCCAGCATATCTACATGTGCAATCAGCTTTACAGGTCTCCTACCACATAAACACCCTTTAAACGGCACAAGACAACATTGGAATATACTCGTAGCCACATGTTCTAATGGTTTGAAGTAATTTTAACTGTGTGAAATTATGAAGTCTACTTTTGTAAACTACCTTTGACTCTCATAAAACTCCTTTTATAACTTTTTCCATTATGTTATTTCCTTTTATAATTTTTTTCATTACATATAATGTATATTCCTTTTATAATTTTTTTCATTACATATAATGTATATTCCATTTATAATTTTTTCATCATATCTTATTTCCTGGTATTTTTCTAATGCAGATTATTAAAATTAACCAAACCTACCACCTAAAAATGGTTGGTTAAGAGAAGCTTACAATGTTTAGATATGGGTTTTCAAGTTATAATAACAACCTCCATTACTAATTTGCATATTCTGCAGAGATAAGTATTACTTTTTAGTGTTATGATTATTGTTACGACCCCAAACGCAAGTACACACTTTTCAATAAACTCACGTTCTAAAAATTATGATTGAGTCAACATTGTATATCTTTGTCTGCCAGTCAGAAGCAAAGCTCTTTTACAAAATTTAAGAAATACCTACACTGGGGTTTTCGGATGATGAACGTCGGTTTTCCGTCTACAGAGCATGTAGAGATACGTAAAATCATACGTTACGTTGGTGTATAGTATTTATGTAATAATCCCCGTGCCTTCACATTTAAATAAGATATCTGTGGTTCAATTATTCTTCTGTCTTTGTAACCTGCCGTTGAATGTGTATATACATGGGGGAACATGAGTTGTGGATATGACTTGCAAAAACGTTTTTTTCACTCATATTTTCTTGGTGGAGGTTCCGGAGAGATGAATCCCAAGAATTACACTAACGACTTCATGCCCTGACAGCATGTGTGTACTGTATGCATGTTATTATTACAATGTTCTCAAGTAGTTGGGACCTTGTTGGAGCGTAAAATTGTATTAAAACACAAAGTCAGCAACAAACAGGAGATATTATATAGTTTATTATACTTATCTGTCGGCATTAGGTATAATTTTTTTAATAAAAATAACTCTACAGTATAGTCATAGGATACCGAGAGATACTCCTGACTGATAAGACAATCAAAAAACTTTTACTACAGAATTTGTTACTCTACTGGTTGTTATCAACGTAATTAAACGGGTGCATGGGGAGAGGCTAAGAGTACGCGTACTACACACAACAAACTACTACTTTTCAAATATGTTTACGCTAAAATTTACACGGAGATGAAGCTGTTTCAAGCTTTGGATTTTGCTCGGCTTTAAAACACGCTGGGGTATTCGAAAAAAATCCAGTCCAACTTTAGGTAATTTCCTTCTTATCATTATTAATATAATTAATAATTTGCAACAATGTTGTAACAATGCGGAGCTGGAAAGCAGTTAAATTTTATAGTTATTTAAACACTTGTTCTTTTAACATTCTTATCTACTACCATGCATATACAGGAGGGTGATGAGGAAGGGAGATTATGGAAACGAAGTCATGCATGTGTGGTCACACTTTGTAGTATTGAGTTTACTAAACCGTCAATGTCAGTCATTCTGACCTAAAGGTGATAAAAATACATGGATTTCATTTTTAATGAATTATTTAACGCCATATTTTTTAATTTGCTGTCTGCATTTCAACCTGGCTTTGTGTATCAGGAAGGTGTTTAATTAGGATGAAATGTCTATCGAAATAGCATACGTGCACACACCTCTACCTTCAACAATAATTTAAAAACTGAAATGCTATAATTATTTAAGTTAAAATGTAACATATCGCCGAAATACTACAACACCGGTACATTGAAATGCTTCTAATGAATGCAAAACTTTTGAATAGAGGGCCAAAAACGTAAGATAATTAAGTTGAAAGTTATAACTTATTACCTACGCGTTGATGAGATACATGTAGTCACAGCTTGGACACTGAGGAAACAATTTAATTGCCTGTATCGTTTAATAGCTAGAGTGATGTCATGGCTTGTCATGGTTTCCAATTCACAAATCACTATAGGGAGATAATTATAAACAGAAATGTGAACATGCATAATAAGTGGATATAAACGGCATACATAAATAATAGCCTTAATGATATTGTTCTCGGCTTATGACATGTTGAACAAATATGATACCTATTTCAGGATGCGATGTACTTTGATATACAATTATGTATAATATGTGCTATAGTCAATAAAGTAATTTGTGAGTTGTAACAGGCCTGAGGTTACCTTGCACTTTTGTACAACGCGGTTGCCTGTCTTTTGGATAGTGGTCACCTAAAATAAAGGATGTGTTCAAAAGTGCATCCGACTGGTAAACAGAATATAAAGGTATCTATATGTATGTAGTGACATATAAGTATACAAGCACAAATACATTATTCTCTATGCAAGTAAAGCGCAACAACATTTCCCTGACCACATGGTAGCAGGTGATAAGTGGTAGCCGCGGAGAGTATTTTCCTATACGTTCACATATACAAAATAGTTGTTGACCGGAAACACTTTCTTGATTCGCAGGATCATCAAGTCCTCAATTAAGGATCTTACTTCACCATCAGTTATTACGCTTCCCAGCTAAGGGCCAAGACTTGACATATGCTGGTGGTGAGAGCATCTTGTCCGTATGTATATCCATGTATAGGCAATATTGGAGGATGAGGGCGGAAAACCCCTAATCTTGACTATTGTACCACACTCATCATTCCCAGACTAAATTTTATGCACTCTCAAATGTATGTGATAATCGGAATCATAAACGCTTGCAAACAACATCGAAAGTTATAAAGAGATAAGGGGATGCGTTATAAAAGTTTACTGGCAACTAGTCAAGATGAGCTGATTTACCTAGCCGGAGACACTGATACTATAGTTTTAGGTTTTTAATTTCCCTCTCTGTTGCTGACCAAAGGAGACGGACTGTGACCACATGAAGCGCTTGATATTTAAGAATCAAGAGAAGGAAATGAGTTGAATAGTATATAATAGAGTAACCGAATAACCCTCAATACCTTCAAGGCTCTTTCCCTTTGATGGAACGGAATGATTTTGATACCTAATTAATTCCCTCGCTGACCGGAAATAAAATGTCCGCTCTGGGCTTTTTTCCCTGAGAAAGCAAATAAACCGGGACGTGTGTTGATGGGCGACCAAGTGCTTAACAAATGGCGCTAGTTTTATTGCTCCAAGGATTAGAATGGATTAATATATTTAAACCCTCCAAACAAATAAACATGCGGTGTTATCTGTTCTGGAGCTGACCAAGAGATAGGAAAGGCTATATATAGTATAGGTGTATAAGCTTTTTAGCATCAATGTATGCCTTTACATATGAAAATTAAGTGTGAATTCCGTGTAGCCAAGTTGTTTTGTTTAAAGGCATGTCTATGTTAATACATGATCTTATCACAAATTGACCTACTGCCATGTCCAGATACCTTTTGTATGCATTAAATACCAGCTGCATACCTCTGATGTATTTAAATAGACACAAACAAATGCTCCAAACATGTAAAACGCTGTTCAGCGTTTATTACTTTCGACATCGTACAAACCAATCATACATGCATACTTGCATAGCGTCATCACTCTGCTACACATAAATTGACTTTTCCTATGGAAAAAACCCTTTGATCGTTAAAATGTTAATAGGTTTCTCAGCGGAAATGCTAATAATCGTATGAAACAGCAGGAAAAGGTAGTCAGGTTCACCATCCACGTGAAAAATATGATACAAATTATGGTAAAATTTGACTGTCATACTATTTGGCCGCAGCAGCAGATTTCCAACTTCCAGACAGACAAGGTTCAGGTCATTCTTGGCCACTCCAAGATCATTTTTCCTTTTCAGACTTCCTCTGCAAATAGAAACCTTCCTATAATAATCTCTGGAGTCATCATGCTTACTGCAGTTTGCAGCGTGCATGTTGTAATGTCAAGCACGTAGCACAAGTGTCCAGAAGAATAATAGGGGCATTCCGTCAGTGTTTTCCCCGACGAGTAAGCAACAGATTCACTTTCATTTCCTTCTTTCTGGACGGTGTGCAGAGCTTGTACTTATAGTATGCAACGCACTGTACGACAGACGATGAACAATGTTGCTTGGAGAATGTCAGTGCAGCGCTTTAGTATGTAATTTACAGTATGCAATGTGTGCAGTGTATTACTGAATATACGTAAACACATAAATACATAAATACCGAACCGGGTGTACCTGCATATAATTTTTCATACAGAACCCTTAATGTCCGAGGTGCAGCGAGTGCCTTTAGTTTTTTTACCCTTAGAAAAGAACTCACGAAAGAGTAACCCACACGTACAACTGGCATAATACGGGGATGCAAGGGTACAAGAAGTGAGCAAGTCCTACTAATAAACTCTTACAACACATGCTGTAGAGCACGAGACAAGGGTAGAAGGGTCCTGGTCTCGCTGCTTAATATGTACCGCACGTAGTCCTTGGGTTGGTGAAGAAAACAACGGGAAAACAGTAGGACAGTGGTTGGTTTACTATGCGCGTTCCAAGATTATCATAAATAAAATATTCAACTTGATTAATCGAATTTGTAAGAAATTATTATTGCTTGGTAGATATTAGAAAATCGTGTAAGATGTAAAAACAATTCAACCAACTTTGACTTTAATGCCTTTATGTTTATTTCGTTCTTGCTACTTTATGCTCATTTTGCAATTTTCTGTTCAATTTGTTCCTTCAATGCTATTTCATTCTTTTTATCCGTTTTCTGCTTGATCATTTTATTCCTTTTCCAATTTTTTGTTTTGTTGTGTTTGATTTTCATTTGTATATCTACTAATGTATACATATGTATGATGCGCATTTGCAAAAGGCTGTTCAACCAATCAAATTTAATAAAACAGAAGCAGTGTCTAGGCTTCAATTACTACCCCAAAAAAATGAGTACTAGGAGATTTTGTTATCATCCCCAGTGTTTTAGGTAATAAGTTTTACAATTGTACTACTATGACTTGTCAGTACATGTGAGTGTGAAAAAACTCGTTAGGCAAATGGACCACTTGGAATTCATGCCCAAAGATTATAAAGATAGAGGTTATAATGACAGGAGGAGAGGAAAGTTATTGAGCATAAAATTGACTTTATCGAATCGTTGAATGTTCTCGCGGGTGAATTAGGTGCGAAAATTGAGCTCTTTTTATTTTCTTCCATGTTTGGTCAACAAAACTATACTCGTTGGAAAATACAATGGCATGACCAAAGCAACTTACATACAAGGGTGCAATTGATACAAGATATCGTTACTAGTTAATGTTCAAGTGGTGTCAGTGCCAATCACGTTCACGTTCATAGCTGTTATTAGCACCAAATTGTTCTACTTTCATGAACGCTAATCTCTGTACAGTTATGGTTGGACAATTTTCAAATCAAGAGTAACAGTTATTAAAATGGACGGAGGTATCACTTCTTGAATTTTTATTCGTGGCTTTGTTTAAGGTTTTCTAATGTTTCACTATGTTGAATGAGAATTGTGGTGCTTTTGTTTCAAAGAAAATTCGTACACATAAACCATGTAGAGTCTAATATGTTAAAAGCCTATAATAAAAGATGGCAGGAATAAATTGAAGCTCTGCCAAGCAACATGAAGATATGCAGTTTACGTCAGGCGCTGCTTCATCTTGAGTAGCCGGTGCAGTCAAATTACTAAGATTCCCCCTCGTACATATTCATTGCAAAGAGTGACGACTACCAATACGTGACAACAACTCACAACATAACAACTACTCCTGCTGCCAGGATCTGATAGGCTGTAGCTCATATTACAATTGCCAATTCCTGTGTTGTCTTCATTGTCGGTACGGATACTTAGAGGCTATTGGAAACTAATTCTCTAATCGAACCCTGTAAGACTTCTCGGTGCCGACAAGCTGATTGAACTTTTACGAGTAATTGGATGATACTGAGGTGCAGTCAGGGAGGAAATATTAAAGAACGCTAATGCATTTCCATCCAGTAAATAGTAATTTCATGATCATGTACAGTGTATGTATTTATGTATGTAAAGCATGTAAAGTGTATTAAGTAGAGAAAACATAACCACTATGTACGAATCCAAACCTCAAGCAGGGTGTAGTTACCCAACTTAATAATATTAACCTACAGAATAGCAACTATATACATATCTGTAGTTATTTACGAAAATTGGTTAAAAAATTGTACTATAGCCTTCCAACAAGGTGCGTTCTACATATACTAATGGAGGTCTCATCTTACACTCTCCGCTCCTCTTTCCAATAGTGAACGCACTCAATGTTTCAGTATTTTATTTCATAGAACTGAGATTCTCTGAATGTTTTTGTAAGGACAAGTTAATGAATTCAGATTTTGAGAATAAAAAAGTAAACTGTGAAAGAAATAAGAAAGAATTGTACAGAATTTTATACTTTATTATGATTGAATCATGTTAATAAATACTAGTAAGCTTGAATGGTTACTTGAATGGCTAATAGTATTCCCTATAGAAGGACGAAATTGGCGAATAGAAATCACTCTCCGTACCCACGAGGTACTAAAAATGCTAATTATGTTCTCATAATCAAAAATTCTATTCTATCTTATACATAACAGAAGAATGCTTGTCAAAACCTTCAAGTTTGTTTCAGTGGAGGTGGAGGAATGAGAGAGGATCAACTGAAATTCCCTCTGTGGCATACAAACGGGGGAATTTTAGTTCATTTGGCATGGGCACATTATATTTCTTGTAGCACAATTCAAATAATCATTTCTTCCAACATGTACGAATGTGACGACGGAGCCCGCAGTCCAATATTTATGTGAATATTTTATTACGCCTGGGATATAGTCACTGTCATCTCCGAGGAGATACACATCGCTTTCAGCATTAAATGCTCATATATGCAAACTGTGCTTTGTTTCAATCAAGTGTAGGAAAGAAAGGATAAAACATAGCATAAATGAAAGGTTTTACATGTAAACATAAGTCAGTAGATATGTACGTATAGCTAGTTAAAGTTTCTGTAGCTTCCATTTAACTTAATATAGGAACTCAAGTTTATGTAGCTCCAACGAATACGTTAAGCCATAAGAAGGTAGGTACGTTGTCATTTTTTAGAGTAAACAGGCCTGCAATACAGTCAGAATAAGATTACAAAGAACTACAAAGACTATGCACACATGAATGTAAATATGTTGGCAGTCTGCGCTAATCTTTTTTCTTTGTATTTAAAGTACGACTATAACTGCCATACTACTACACGGCTTTGACCTTCTATGGTGCGAGAGTAAAGGAGAATAAATAAAAATTTCTGCCTATGTATATAACCCGTGACTTGTGTCTTGAGCGGATAGAGGAGGGGAGAAAAGAATAAGATGAAGTGAAAAACTTATTGCTATATTACTAACTCACAGGGACTTGAGCCCAGGACATCATATAAGTTGAGAAAAACTGACGTCCAATTCGAAATCCTTTTCTAATTTGCAATGTAGATGAACAGAAATTATTTACTATTTACTAGTTTTGTTGACATCCAGTGATTGTTTTTCGCGTTTTTAAAATCTATAGAAAATTTACATACTCTGATTAGAGTTTGTTTGCTATTACTTTCATCCGATAAGGATCTTAACAATGCTTTACAGTGTATTTCTTTGGATTTTGAATGACTACCCTTTAGAATGCAAATTGTTGAGTCAAAAATTGTATTTATTTATCGGAGAAATATTTAAATGGGCATGCCCAAGAACTCCACATGTCTATGGAATATTTCAGCGTACTAATAAAATAAAAATTCTAAAACATATTTAAGCTATGCATTTTATATGGATCATACATACTAACATACATACTAATAAGTTAAGCCAAAGAAAGAATGCTATATTTAAGTGAGTCTCAAGAATCTAACAAGAATACCTAGGAGGAACAAGCACTAAAAAGCTCTGAATTTGGTTTAATACATTGCGGTAAACTAGAAGGAGGAGTGAGTCTACAAGTTATTACTATTGTTATTATGTATTTCCGTACATAATGGTTTGACGAATGATAAAGATAATAAAATTATAAAATGACACGAAATGACATTTTCCAAGATTTTATTATAAAACACACTCAAACGCTTTTAACAACAATTGTATGAAATGATACAATAAAGATAAACGAAGTCACGAGCTTGAACGCTCTATTCCAAATGATAATTCAAAATTAATTATTTATAAAATGAACACACAC